>CAUYLG010028376.1:0-92405 GCA_963573385.1 Cacajao melanocephalus | reverse complement strand
ATTACAGGCACACACCACCATGCCCGGCTAATTTTTGTATTTTTAGTAGAGACAGGGTTTCACCATGTTGGCCAGGCTGGTTTCAAACTCCTGACCTCAGATAATCTGCCTGCCTTGGCCTCCCAAAGTGCTGGGATTATAGACATGCGCCACCATGCCCAGCCAAAGGCAGGTATTTTAAAGAATCACCACCTAGGTATGGCATCCCTCTCACCCTGTCTTACAATACACCTTGCCAGCCTACGTTTAGGCCAGGACTGCTATGCTGGCATCACTTTTGAAGATCACACATCGACTATTCTTATTTTTCATTAGAAAGACTTGCTTACAAATTCATTGTAGATTTGTCTACAGCTGCTTAGCTCTTAAAAGGTCTTTTCCATTTAATTAGATAATCCCAATATTTTATTTTAAAATAAAAGCTATAGACATCTAGAATGTTTCTGGCTCTATAAAAGGATAAGAATTTTAGAAAGATATGAAACATTTCATTTCAAAAAGTATCAGGTATGTTTACCTTGTCTGAGGTTCTTTTTTTCTTAAAATGAAGTTGAATGACATTTTTAAAAATGTATAATACATTATGCATTGACCTGACCTCTACTTCTGTTTCACAAAAACAGCGGTGATTACTTTAGTCAATTTTGACAGAGTTAGGTTTTTAAAATGTGCTACATTATTTAATATTTTCCTTCAACAGTGTCCAAGAAAATAAAGAAAGAACATGTCATTTTTTAACTGATGCAGATGACAGGCACACATAGGCATGCACAGGTGCATGTACAAACACACTCCACAGCATTTTTTTTAAAAAAAGAAATCTATATCATTTCCATTTTTGAGTCTTTCATTTGAGTGAAACCAGCTGCCCCACCCCCTAAAATTATTTCATCTAAAATCTTTCTGTTTTCCTCTTCAAGATTCATATTCTAAGGTTCTTTCTTATGAGGAGCCCTTTAAGGAGATGGCTATTCGGACTTTAGATTTTTCAAAGGTCACCTAACTGTTACCCAGCGTAGAAATGTCTAGAGTTCTAAGGACCCACACACTAAACACAGCTCCTCAGCCATCCAAATCCTACATTCTACATTAATATGGGAGTAAATGCAATCAGACTGGTTTGGCCTTCTTAATTGACTTTTAATTTAATGTTTTGTTTGAAAAATTCTTCCAGCTATGATGGAACACAGAATCATTTGAAACAAGTATTTCAGTGAATTTATTCGTCTTGAAGGATTGACTCTTTCTGTTAATATTCCCGGTCATACTCAGACAAGATGATGACCTTAAATGGACCATCTTTATAGCAAAGAGTCATAGGTCTTAGCTACAGATAGTAAAATACATAACTTTACCATTAGAAAATTTTGGATAATAAATTTTCCAGGCAGATTTTTATTTTTTTAATCTTTTTTTAACTATAAGAAATCCTTTAATAAAATATACATCTTTAAAATAATAGGAGCCAGGTGCTGTGGCTCGCACATGTAATCCCAGCACTTTCAGAGACCAAGGCAGGCAGATCACAAGGTCAAGATATCGATACTATCCTGGCCAACATGGTGAAAACCACATAAAATATAGAACTGCGTTATTTTTTTTAGAAAAAAAAAACTGAAGTTGACAAACAGATTTTTTCTATAGTTAAGAGTATGAGGCAGAGAGGTGAATCAAAATTCAGATAAGTTGCTGAAATCAAGATTCCTTCATTTAATTGTTTTACTACCATCAGCCACTACAATGAAAGCAATTGTTTAAATATTTGTTTTTTAAGAAATGCTTTGTTTTATATTTATTTTTCACTAATTTATTCCACAGATGTTTATTGACTGTTTATCATTTGCTAGGCACTGTGCTAGGTGCCACTTTTACAGTGGAAAACAATATTGGCATGGCCTTGCCCATGTTTTTGTTGACTTAAAATACATTAAAATCTCTTTCATTTCTCCTAGATCTGGCAAGAATAAAAACAAGTTACATTCAACAAGCCATAATTGCAAAACTAAAATGAAATGTTTAAATAGGCATTTTTTGTAGTTTAGTATACTCCTAATTGACAAAAAAAAAAAAACTTAAACTTTTTTTTCTTGAATATCCAAATTATTAGGAGAGGAAACACACTACTATTAAGGGAAATAAGAACTTTCTGCTGGGCATGGTGGCTCACACCTGTAATCCCAGCACTTTGGGAGGCTGAGGTGAAAGAATCACTTGAAGTCAGGAGTTTGAGACCACCCTGACCAACATGGTGAAACCTCATCTCTACTAAAAATACAAAATTAGCCCGGTGTGGTGGTGAGTGCATGCCTGCAATCCCAGCTACTCGGGATGGTGAGGCAGGTGAATCGCTTGAACGTGGGAGGCGGAGGTTGCAGTGAGCCAGAATCATACCATTGCACTCCAGCCTGGGCAACAAGAGCAAATCCCGTCTTCAAAAACAAAACAAAACAAAACACTTTTTTACTAGAAAGAAACTGTCTTGGCTCTACTCATCTCTTCTCACAGTGAAGGATCCATTTTAAACAATGTATATTTTTTGAAAGGTCAAATTAAATTCAAAGAAAATACAACTCTTGATTAACTACAATATTCCAGAAATGACTAATTCTGCCAAGTTGAAATTAATCAGAAGTTCACTTAAACCAAATAAATTGTTTCCAAAATGATATTTTAAAAAAAACTCCCTAAATCTCTTCTTGTAGTTTTGTTCCTTAGTAAACATCAATTCTATGATGATTGAGCACTTTGTATAGTATGAATTAAAGCTGTGCAAATACCAACTCTCATGTGCAACTACAGAAGTAAATATGCAGCATATGAGATGCAGAAATAGGAGTGATTTTGAACAGACACCAGTATAAACTTTGGAATTTGTGTGTATTTAATCAATTTTAATGATTTATTTCATTTTGTTTTCTTTGATTTGCTTCTTTCTCCTGAAAAACCTTACAAAGTTAAGAAAAAAATAGCCAAATCTAAATAATTAAAATGTTGTTATAGACTGTGATATTATTAAACAATAAGAAGGTTATCATAGACTATAATAAAAACAATTACAGACCGAATTGTGCTCTAAACTAAGTTTCCTTGCCACATGCATCACTTCTAGTTCTCCTACCTCCTTTTAGTGCTGCTTGGTTCCCATCCCTTCCCTCCACCAATGGAGCTGCCTGGGACAGGTGCCCTGAGCTCAGGTCATTTTGTATACTTTTGCCCTGGTGCAGGGTAGCATGCACCCAAAGGGGCTGCCTTTTACTCCTGATTATATAAGCTGTATGTGGGTCAGTTGCAGCCCTGCCATGGTATTTCCGAGGCGTGGCCATAAATACCTGCTTGGTATTGGACATTCATTCCTTCTATAACTCAGTTCTTCATACTGAGCAACCAACAAAATACACTAGTTGATTTTAATATTAGCCAACCTGAGATAATATAGTAAAGAATATCAACTACAGGATCTCTTTTCTTAATTTTATAATTTGTCTTAAAATTACTCAGAGAGCAGGCTCAAATGCAATTCTCCAAGCCCTATCTCCAGAAACTGTGTTTTTGTAAGTTTGAAGAGAGACTCTGGACTTAATGTATCATTAACCAGCATCTCATGTGATTTTGATGCAGGTGAAGTAAGAACTACACCAGAAGAAACATGGTGTAACATGGCTTTCTTTCTGAGGCCCTTAATAACTCCATAAAGCTGGACTATTGGAGACTACTGTATGTCAGGTGGTTTAAATATACAATTTAACTCACAGTAATTCCATGGCTGCTAATAGGATAGCATTGTCTGATTTTTCAGCCGGGGAAGTAAAGAAAATAATACATCCATCACCCTGCATTTAGTAAGTGCCAGAATAGACCTGTGACTTAAATTACATCTTCTGATTCCTAGACTAAAGCTCTTTCCATAACACTATACAAACCAAAGCTATCTCCTAGGCTTTGCTCATATAGTCTTACTTGCTCTGAAGTTGTTTCCTGTTAAAATATTGACGAATAACAAGTGTCACTCTCCAAATCATCAAAGAAATATACTACCATCTCTCATTTTTGGCTCATATTGATTTCTGAATCTACAAGGCAATTCATCACACCCAGATTTCCTCAATAAAACAGATCTTCTAACCAGACTTCCAAAGTGCAAACTTGAGGGGAAACTTGTATTTACTGCAAAGGCAGAGTCTGAACTCATTTTTGTGCCTGAGTAGCCAAACATTCAATTTTACTGTATATTGAAAGCCCTTAGAAGGCAATAAAAAATTCTATGCAAATGCCTTGATCTAGCTCATGCATGGTCTTGACCAGCAGAGTGGAGTGCTTAGTAAGTTATTTTTTAATGATGAAAAGTATTGCTCAAGCCTCCATTTCCCCTTTCAGTAAACATACTCAGCTTTAGGGCTGCCGACTACTCTTCACTCTGCCCACAGTGCAGGAAGTCCAGTCCAGAGTCTCATCCCAGACAAGCCAGCTGGCACCCTCTGAAACCAGGAAAGGAGGATGTTCTAGTCCTTGCTTAGGACTGATCAAGCACACATTCCATGACCATTTCGTAAACTCTGCAATTACCTTTCCTTCCAAACATGATCCCCTAAAACACTGAGAAACAAAAATAATTCCACCACATGTTTCTCTCTGGATCTTTAAAATAAGTTAACATGTTTTTCCCCAATAGGCAATGAGCTTTATGCATGCTTTATGAAAATACAAGAATACGTGATAACCACCTTTTCCAAGATTTATATTTTTTAGGGAAAAATGAAGATGGATGACATAGCCATGAAAAAATATAACAAGATTATGACCATAGGAAATCCATGCCTCTTTAAGAGGTTGAGCTTGGAAATTTTGCTTTGAAATTAGGTTCCTTGGAAAAAGGAAAACCTAGTAGATAAGGGACAACTATAAGCACACAAAGCTTGGACCCAAAGAAGAAAAGATCAGTAATTAATTGGACTTGAGGCTGGTCTGAATAATTTAAGGGTCATAGCTGCCTGACCCCAAAATCAGAAAGAAAGAGATTAAGGATTGTCAAACAGCAGAGTAGAACACTTTTCAGGCAGCACAATAAGTGTTACATATGTATTATCTTGTTTAAAACACGTAACTATCCCAATAGATTGTTACTTTAATTTTCTTTCTTTAATAGTTGATAAAACCAAGGAATAGAAAGATGAAGTAAAATGACATAGTTAGGAAGTGGTGGAGTGGGATTCAGCTGGGACAATCTAACTGTCTTTACCACCACACTCAAGGCCTTTTACTCGTAGTCTGGATCCACCTCAGATAAATCCAGAAAGGGGTTTTCAGTAACGATGCCAACCTGAGGAGGGAGCAGGGACAGACAGACAGAGAAAGGCAGAAAGAGAAGAGCGCTCAGTCTCAGAAGATATCTTAGCATGGGAATGTGTTGAGAAAGAGGGTGCTGGCCACAGCTGTGGCTCGGAGTAGCCCTTATGGCTCTTTGGAAAGCAATTATCTCCTTCTGCTCTTGATGATTCTTGATACATTTGGACAAGGAAAAGACCATACATCCTCATCCTTGTGAAGACTGCTGAAACACGTGCACGACAGAAGTTTGCTTGCATTGCATATTTAGAGTATACCAATAAAGGTTTGAAGGAGAGCTGCCTTTAAACCAGGGGCTTGAATGAGTCCATGGAGCCCCACACATTTAGATGGCTGAAGTTCAAATAAGACTTCTCTGATGGGATTAACAAATTGAGCACAAAAACGGAATTAGCATCAATGCTGCCTAAATCTGCTTTGGGCTGCCCTTTCAGTTTGCCATCTTTGTGTCTATAGACAGTAAAACATTTACTAAATAAAGATTTCTGTGAGCAAAACAGACTTCTTTTCTGTTTCAAAAGTTTATCTTGGGAGGGAGGGGTTCCCTATGTAACTCATCATTGACATAGAATAACCAACATTTGTAAAATTCTGTGATGAGTTCTGTAACAGACACATCCCTTCTTCTCTATATTCTAAAATGAAGCATTGGAGACACAGGAGTAGATGGGGAATACACCAATTCAAAAAAGTGGTATGAATCAAAGAGAAAAGGAAGTACCTAAAATGGGAAAATTTGCAACTTTAACTACAAATCTCAAATTGCCTGTTTATTTGCCTATTAAGCAAAGTACTATAAACATTCTGATGATATGCCACAGTATTCATTTTTATATGTAATATGAAAATATTTTCATGCACATGTTAATTCCTATAAATTAACAGATGAAAACAATGTAATTGGTTCCAAACAAAACTTAATATCTTCTTTCAAGCTAACTTTTATCTACCAAGCACTATGGCATTTAAAAAGAAAGAGAAAATTTTAAGAGGATATAGTTCTGGTTCAATCACTTGTTAACTGTGTAACCTTGGGAAAATAATTTAACATCTATGAGACTCTTTCATCACCTCATTATCTAATGAGATAATGTGAGTGAAAGAGCTTTTAGAGAACTATGAAAGTACATTATCTCTGCCTAGTAACTAATTTTTAATACTCTGATTATTACTATAAAAACTGAGTTGAATATCTACAAGTATCCATGAATATTTCTCAGTACAGTGGGGGATTACATTTCCCAGAATTCTATTAACATTTTATATTTTTAGTTCACCTTTGTTTTGTAGATAGAACCCTAAAGGTACTCTTTAAGTGCCTCTGCAAAATTATTAATTTAAAGCAACTCACCAATTACAAGTCTAATCCTAAAAGTCTATGAGTTTTTAACCTTTTTTGGGGATGATGTAAAGTTTTAAATATCAGAACTGTTAACTAAATCAAATAGTCATATTTAGAGTTACAGGAACAATTTCCCAACACATTTAACTAGAATCTGAAAACAAGAAAGAAACCAACCACGCATAAAACTGATAATTGCTAGCATTGATACTATTTCTAAATTCAACGTCTAAAAAATAAATCACTTTATAATTTAATTAGGTTTTCACCTAGAGGAAAAGTGCTAATAAAAGCTCAGATAAGAGAAAGTGAGCTTGGATAATTGGTTTAAAAAGAATCCGCATAATCATAGGGCTTAATATTTTTATCTACAATTCAGCTCAAAGTCATCAGAATGACTTTTATATCAAAGAGCTTCAGTGAGTGACAAGAGCAAGACTTGCTTTGTACTGTTGGAAAGTCATTATTGTATGAAATAACTTTAGCCTGCCAAGATGAGAAAGAATAACAGATGCTGTTTTTGCATTATCTGCATTATTTCAACCAGCCATCTTTAGACATTTGGGTCAAATTTCTAGAAATTTGTTACTTGCATTTGACAGAGGAATCACGTATCTTGACCTCTTAGTTTGACCTTTCTAATTGGCTTCCATTTGTATTACGTTACTTTCTGTGGCAATTATCCTTAAGCTGTTCCAAGTGTAGACCATTTTTTGCATGTACTAGGGCATAAATCAGAATATTTTAAAAGTTAAAATTTTCACCCAAAACAAACCAATAAGAGAAAGTTTCTTTGCATGCATAGTGTATTATTATGATGGTTAGATTTTGAAGGTGTTTAAATATTTTATAAACTTAAAGTAGACTGAGGAAAAGTTATTCTGTTCAGATGTGTGTAATCATTGTTTTCCATTCTGTATGTGGATTTTATATATTTTTAAATAAAATTAAATGCCCTGAGAATGATACATTGGACTTTGGAAACTCAGGGGTAAAGGGGAAGTGGGTGGGGATAAAAGACTACACATGGGGTACAGTACACACTACTCAGGTGATGGGTGCACCAAAATCTCAGAAATCACTACTAAAGAACTTTCTCATATAACCAAACACCAGCTGCTCCTTAAAAGCCTATTGAAATAAAAAATAAAGTAAAAAAATTAAATACCCTACTTTTTCACAGTGATGCAGAATTTTGTCCCTTAAAATAAATAAATGAAAAAATTTAAGAATATTTTTATGAATACTATGTTATAGCTTGATAAAGTATAGTAACCAACTCAAAAAATGAAATACATAAATTGTTTAATAGTCCTTGCAATGGGTGATTTCAGAGTTTAACAAAGGATTTCCATTCACATTATTAAACTGAGATTTTAGTAGTTTATTATATTCAGATTATATTTCAATTGTTACCCTATAATAATGGGCAATATTTATTGAGCACTTATAATACACCAAATAGTATTCTAAGCACATTGCATGCATTATCTCATTGAATCCTCAAATAACTATAGAAATTGCTCAAATTCTGTCTCTTCCAAATAATATTAACAAATCACCTTTAGATGTTAAGAAAAGTAAAATTATAAAAGTCTTACATATTAAACCAAGTGGTATTCTCACTGAATTTTTTAAAGATCTATAAAATAAAATTATAAATAGTAAGTTCCAATTGATAGCTATCAAAACTTCTATAACTTTGAAAATTGAAAAAATGATATTCCAATAATTTATTTAATGGTAAAAGGAATAAGGATTAAAGGACTAACTTTAAATAATAATTGCTTTCAAAATATTTTAATGTGAAGAAAATGAGTATACCACAGAAAAAGCATAAAGCATCTTTAAGTGTGGTGCATATATACTAATACTGATAGAATCTATAAGTGGGAAAACTAAGCTGAACATATTTTATTATCTTTAATATGTTTTAATACTTCCCAGGGAATGGGAACTTTCATAACAAAGCAAATAAATAATTTGTAAATTGATTACAATGTGTAAAACTGATCTAAATAAATTTTTGAGAATGCAAAATTAGTTTTCATAGTATTAAGTTATTATTTTTGATGTGACAAAAATACAAGATAAAAATTCTTCAAATTAATCAAATAAAATTTATCTATGAAAGTCAGAGTCTTCTAATTATTGGTTTCTTCCCTCCCTACTTGTTAATATGAAAATATTTTACATTACTGAGACCCAATTTTTGGTATTATGAGTAGCTTGTAAAAGTAATAAGAACTTCATTTACTAAGCAAATGCACAATCACTATAAACTTACATGTTATGAAATATATTATTGCCATAATATTTCTTCTAACGTGGGCCACTTCTAAGAAATAAATGGATGGCTACCCCGTTGAGAATGCTATTTCCAAATACACCTATGCTTAAACTTTTTGTAAACTCTATAATATCTTTTCAAGGAAATTAAATATTTAAATGATTACTTCTAGAAGCACACAAAATTCTCTTGGTTAAATGTACATATACTTTAAAAAAATTAAGTTCTTTGGGCAAATTTTCTCACCTACCAATTTGGAAAATTACTTTATTCTGTTTTACAAATGTGAAATCTTTATAGCACCTTTAACAAATATAAAGTGGTTCTACTTACACTTGCATGGAGTTTTCCTTTTTTTGACATCGCTAAAAATTTGTTGCTGAAAACTCCTCGTATTCCTACAATCCCCTGAGACACAGCAAATATTTCCAAAATACCTAGGATGACAGAAATCCCAAAATAAAACAGACTCTTCTTTATATCATTGTGAAAATTTAAATTTTTACATAGATTATTTTCATTCTTTATTATTGTGATTTAAAAAAAAAGAACTTCGTATTTAACATCCTTATTTTTCATGACATTCACTATGTAAAAAAATAAGAAGACTAGGATTCAAGATAATTTCTAGATTGAAACATTTAATTCTACCTCATCGTAATTTTTTGGACAAATAATTTGCTTTTAGTAAACAATGAGCATAAGTTTTTCTCAGATTCCAAAGGAACTGAGAAGATATTTAAAAATTTTTAATAATTCTCATCCATTGTTTCTTTGTCAAAGATAATACACCACTTTGAATATTAAAGCACATAAATTCTGTGCTCAAGACTAGTATAACCATTTAAAAGCCTGGAAAATAATACTTATTTACATTAAATAAATTTCTCTGCTCTAATCATCATGGTTTTAATGGTGGTAACAAACATACACCATACTCAGTCTTTTAGTGACTATATTTAAAGACTACATATAAAATACCGAAAGCATTATAAACAACTTGAAATTATCGGTTCAATTAAATGTTTAATAGATTATGCTTTGAGAAATCTTGCATTTTAAATCATTTCCTGGAAAAAATTTAATGAGATAGTTTATTACACTATTGTTTATATTTTGTATTTTATAGTTAGCATTATGAAGTCAATGTCTCTCTATCTCCTACAGTAATTTTGAAGTTCACATCCACTGGATCAAGAGAATTACACACCACAGTTCATAGAGTATTTCAATAAGATAAGACTCATAGTCTGCATATAATTAGAAAGCCTGCTTATTTAACACAAATGTATGTATGTTATATGAACATGAAAAGAGTATCATGTTTTTTATTAGTTGTCTATTTCAAATTTTTTAAAAAGAGGTTTTTCGTTCAATAGAGCTAAAAAGGACTTGTTTTAGAAAGGAAAAAGGGAAGCCAGGTGCAGTAGCTCACACCTGTAATTTCAACACTTTGGGAGTCTGAGGCTGAAGGATTGCCTGATGCCAGGAGTTCAAGACCATTTGGTCAAAATAGTGACACCTCATCTCTAGTTTTAAAAAGGAAAGGAAGGAAGAAAGAAAAGAAGGAAATAAAGAAAGGGGGAAGGAGAAAAGAACATCTCAATACTTCAATCTATAATATTCTGAGCATATATACAAATTAGGATATCTCAATAGGACTCTGCCAAATAGAGAAATTCATCATATTTTCTCGAAATAGAAGTTTTTCCCTACAGTATTTGAGGTACATATAAAACTATTCTGCTTACCAAAAACAAAAAATATTTTATAAGTATATGTGAGCAACTTGATTGAGCACTTACATTGTGCAGTGTGAGCTAACATCTATAATTGTAGCAAGCATTGCTGTTTATTTATTCAACTAGGTTTCTTAAAAAACTTGATCAGAAAGTTTATGTGAAAAAGGGGATAACTGAACAATTTTAAAAAAAATGTTTTTAGCCCATAGTAAGTAAAACATACCTTAGGGAAACTGCAGGTACCAATTCATTAGTAGATGTTTCTCTAAATTGAAAAGCAAAAACTAAAAACTACTGGAAACTGCTTTTGCTTTTAGGATTAAACTGCTAAAAAACAAACAAACAAAAAACACTATTGTCTTATAAATCCTTTCCTTCAAAATGTTTTTCAAATGCTATTTACAATAGAATTTACTATGAACATTATTTGAGTATGAAACATACCCAAAGGATTAGAAACATTATCATTTTATCAAATATTAACAAAGCATACCAAGTGCTTTGTAAAGTTAAATACTCTACACAGATGTAATATGTTATATTATTACTAAAGCATGACTAGAATGCTGATAAAAAGTTAAATTTCTATCGGAATTACAGGATGATACTGAGAATAGCACCAATGCTTTTAGATATTTGGGAGATGGAGGATGTGATTGTAAATATTTCTGTAAACATGTGCATTCAAAAACGAGAAAGAAAGTGAGAAATTGTATATGTGTGTAACGATAGATACAAAAGGGACAATATGGAGTTTATAGAGGAAAGATTTGGTTGTATATTTCCTCCAATTTACTCATGGTGCTAGATTGTCAGAGGCTTTTAATTCCATTGTCTCGAAATTTATCTGGTTTTGAACATGCAGATATATTGTATATTAATGAAAAATATATGGTAGAATAAAATATAAAAGTCTCATAAGTGCATGTGTTTGTATGCTAACTTTGAAGATGTTGAGTTAAAAAGGCTTTACAAATATTTGTTTTAATAGAAATAATACTCTTTGCTTAAATAAATAGTTTCTGATAACTAACTTATTCTCTTTTTAAAGAAAGACTCACTTAGAGTCATTTAACTTGTATTTCAATACAGTGTACATTTCGTGTGTATATATCATGTACAATTTGCATGTAATGAATTTTAAATATGGGGAAGATGAAATAATATATGTGAAAGTGTTATTATTTTATTACATATTGCATGGTTTCTTCTTAAAATTTCCAGGATAAAAACAATATATTGCCTGAGAATTAAAGGATTTTATAACCTTAAGAAAATTATCTTTAACTGAAAGCTTAAAAATACACTTTACATATATCATTCTATTTACTATTATAAGGAATGCAGGAGATGTAAGAGATAAGATTAGATGGATGAATTACTTTTCACATAGGTAACTTTGGTATTGATCTTCTAAATCTTACTATTATTATGACCTAATATTAAGAACACTGTTATGATCATAATTTCCAAAGTAATGTCAGCAGTGATTTCACAATGTCTTGCTTTTTAAAACACTGGAGCAGATTCAACAAGTCACACAATTCAGAGCCCTGCCCTCCTCCCCTAGACGTCACAGGCCTATTGATTTTACTATGACAAATCTCAGTAACTCATTTAGGAATTCTACATAATTTTTTTAAACCCATGTACATTAAATCACACATATACAAATTTCAGAAAACATTTCTTTGACACTGATTTTTTTTTTAATTTCAGTAATTTTCTGACCTTTATCATTGGGAGTCAGATACATTAAATTTGATAGAAACTTACAATTCTGCTTATGGATGCCAAGATAGTATCTCTAAGCAAAATTGTGGAAGGCCAAGCTTGTCTCATAGATGGTAGATAGTCAATGACTGTTTGCTAAATTTGACTGTCTTCTTTGATTCTCTCACTACCTCTCTTTTCTCTCGTCAGGACACCCCATGTATACACAAGTATGGACAGGTATCTTAGTACTCTCCTGATACTGTGGCCTTCTCCTGCTTTAGAAGCCATGGGTAGGGGTGGCTAAGTGTGAATTAATTTACATTAAAGTGCTAGTGACTCTGTGTTTTTTTCTTAAGGTGCTCCCATTTAAGAGGGTCAAAAGAAGAGGAGAATGCTTAAGAGAAGGAATTATTATCTCTTCGTGAGATTTCAGCATTGGCACCTAGGCTGAAGAAGGCAAGAATTTCTTGGTGTCGTTCAGCTTATACACACAGTCTATTCCACTTAGCATTATGAAGTAAGTTTACTTCTGAAAAAAAAGTATTTCTAGATTTTTGACTTAGTCCTCTGCAGATGTTTCAATATAATAGGGCTCTATTGATAGTGGTTGATATAATTATACAAATTTTTCCTTTTTCTCTCTTTTGTTAATGAATAAAATATAGAAAAGCATAGATATCCCATGTATTCAGAAGCTTTCAACAACCCATCTGAAAATCCCCAGAGAAAAATATTTTAAAACTGGAGTTTCTCTACTTGCATCCACAAAGTAACAGATATTCTGTGCCAAGTTATCAAATCTGAATCTTGAAATATTCAGTTTAGCAGCCTTCACTGATTAAATTAGTAACAGAAATTTTCCACTTGACTTTTTTCTACATAGTAGATACAGATTCTGATTTATTTAGGCTTGAGGATTGTCTAATGATCCCACATGACACCAAAATTGGTAGTGAATTTAGATTTTTTTAAAAAGCGGTAATATTGGTGATTCTATTAGTCAAAATATGTGCTTGGAATTTTCATATTTCATGTAATCGTGTTGAGTTTTTGTAGCCACAGCCTTAAACTTTTCTTCCCTAAATTGACAATTACTTGATTGCCTATGATTTAGTGGCCCAAGATAAGTCAACAGAAGCACTGTATTGAAACTAAACTTGAAGACATACAAATTGAAGCAAACCCTTTGTTTCCATGCAATAGTTGGGTCATCTTTCTTGTCTTGTTCATCTTTCCACATGTTTCCTCATAATAAGGATTTATATACAATGAGCTTAATTTCGTTTTCTGTCTTCAAAACTTGGGATAACTATTGTATAAGAGAAGCTAAGAATATATTAATTGGTTCATGTATACTAAACAAATTATGTTTGAAAGTCCATGGCCAGAATGTACTTCTGATGGTGAAACCAGAAAATATTTGCAATTTGCAAAAATATATATTAAAAAGTTTACTGTCAAATAATAGTTGGGAAACACACGTTTATCTGTTCTATCAGACAAATACTACAGAATGTTATTAGGTTTAAAATAAGTTGTTAGAATGAAGTTTCATGGCAAAGATTTGACTTTTCTGAAGTATCAGGCTTGTAACAAAAGGAATATGTTTTCTCTCATTGCTACCTCACAGACAGTAGAATTAGATGATGAGATCAAACTGACGTATCCTCTGTGGATACATTTTGATCCAGCACTCTCAGCCTCTCTTGTGAGATTTAAACACACTTCCTCACATACTCTAAGAAAGGTCATGGCCAACACCCTAGTTTACAGGAATGTCAGGAAACATCAAGTGCTGCATTCAAAGAGGTAAATGACCAATTGTAACCAGCAAGCTTCTGTTTCTCTTTTACAGCTAGATAATGGCAGAGATCCATGTTAAATCCCCAAATTACATGCAAATTCTTCATTGATCAATGGTAGTAAAAATTTTATGAAGTAGTATTAGACACTCCAGACATCACAAAGCAGAAAATCACTATGATTTAAATATTTGTTATGCTTTCTTCTGGGGCGGGGGTGGGGAGAACTCTATGGAAGACAAACAAACAACATAAAAGTAACCAAAATATCATGCCTAATGAGATAGGTGTCTTATATTGGGTACATGAATGAATGAATCAATGTGTGAATGAAAGCAAGTCATGTGAAAGACACAGAAACTAAACTCTGAAAGGTTATTGTAAACAGGAAAAAATTAGGAAAAAGTCTAAATTAAGTTTTGTTTTGGCACAGTTTTAGGAAACATCCCTGTTCTCTTGTAGATAGCTTTCAACATGGATTTTAAAAGAAAATGTGCATTTTACATACTAGGTAGTTGCCAATGTCTGGTTTAGCTGGATGTATCCTTTTTGACGTGCTCTTATTTTCCTCCCTTCGCTTTTCTACGACATCCCCTCTAGCAAGGCCTAAGCTGTAAAACTATCTTTGTCTCCTACAGTGTCTTCCTAGAGAAGATGATGAATATCCTGGGAATGAGCCTTGCTTTCCGAGATCTCCATTACAAACAACTAAACCTTCCCAGAGGCATTCTCTGAGCTCCCTGGGCTCCAACCTGCTGCTTGCTGCCTGCTAGTTTGGGGTCTCCCTTGAGCTCACAGAAGTTATCCTCTGTTGCTGCTGATTCCTGGATAAATTACAGGAAGAACGGATGAGAGAAAGTTTTCTTGTGAGAGAGAAGGAAAGGTTGACGGAAGTGGAGAATAAGCTGTGATGGCTAATGGAATCAAGAGATGGTTGAGACAAAACTAGAAGGACGAATGGAAACAGACGTTACTGGTTATTTCACAAATCTCAGAAAATTACCCTTCACCCCAATAGGTTTTGAACTTTATCCATTCCCAAAATAAGCAGTTATTTGATGAATAAATATTTGATGAAATATGGAAATAAGTTCCTCTCGGGAGCGTGAGGGAGGCCCTGGGACTCACTGGGGCGCGCTGTCTCCAACTGGGAGCTCCAGGCTCCCTCACCACGTGCGCCGCAGGCTGCTGAATCAGCGCTACCAGATAGACTAGACAGGCGCAGGGGGAGGCATAGACCTGCTCCTCTCTCAGCATGAACTATCAGGACTTCCACACTAGGCCCCTTTAACTCGCGAGAGGAGACTTGCTAACCTACTGCCTTACCCACTTGCGCAGCTCCGATCCCGCTCCGGAGACTGCTGGCTGCCAAATTTTCAGCCTGCCGGTGGCGTCCAGGCTCCTCTTGGAGTCTGTGTAAGAAGGAGCCCAAAGGCCCGCGGAGTCGTTGGTCTGAGATGGAGCAAGGTAGCTACATCTAGGAGCAACCAGGCTGACGTTGAAAGACAGGTGACTGTGCGCACTGCTGTCTCCTGGCTACATTTCCGCTCTCCCTGAGTACCTGACAGGCCCTGGCTGGGGCTCTGCCTGGTTGACCAACCCGCGCTGGAAGAGGGATCTGGCCCTACTGAGCAAAAGCCCCACAGAGATCCCTCTAGTCCTACACACAGTCTCAAATTGTCTCTGCTCCCAGCTGCCTAGAGGCAGTGAAGGGAAACCTGCGATGGTCTGGAAACACAGATGGGGTGGAAGGGAAGAGAAGATGAGAAAGGAGAACAAAGCGCGTGCTAAAAGAAAACTCAGAGGGAAAATTTAAAACTTTGTTTATAAAAAGTCCTACAAAATTTACACCCCAAAAAAATTTAACCTCTGTGTTTCTTCTAAAATAAGAAACTTACCCTAACTGTTCTAGGGTACCAAAGGCTGGCCACTCTCCTAACAAGGTGTAGTCGTGATCTCAAGATACTAAACGTTGCTAAATCCAACTCTGGAGTTAGTAATTACAATGTTTATCACGTCTCCCTCTCTAAACGTGTCCAGTTTTCCAGAGCACAATCTTCTTCCAAGCAGAAATGTCTTTCTGGTGTCCCCTAATTATCTATCTATCTATCTATCTATCTATCTATCAATCATCTTTTGTGTCTATATATGCCTATGTGTTTGCATTGTATACATAAACATATATGCATATACAATATAATTTGAGGTTTATGGTAGCAGTTGGAAGAGGGAAGTATTTAAGATTTGATTCTTCTTTTTAAAAAAATAACTTCGGTTATGGATAGGAAGAAGGGCTGCACTTTAATGCCTAATGAAAAATGTCAGGCTAGTTCATAAGCAGAAGGTAAACAAATTGAACGAGAAGGAATGAGATTTTTTTGTTCTCTCCCCTCATGGCTGGAGATTTGTCTTTGAGGCTAGGGCAAAGGGGAAACAAGGTACCCTTCTGGTCACCAGCCTGTAGGTAACATACACCTCAGAAATCTCCATTCCTCATGCCCACGAGAGGAGTGCGTGTGAGCACACCCTAAAGATGTATCTCCACCCAACCTGCCCGGCTGTTTCTGAGTATCAGCTGGTCCCAGGGACCCGGGCTCAGGAAGGTGCGCCTGTGGCCCGGGGAATACGGGCTGTCCCTCCCAAATCTTCTGCCGACCGCCTAGGACAGGGTTTGTAGGAGAGCAAGTAACTTACTTAACACATTGGCTTCGTGGGAGCCATTGACTTTGCCATCCGGGTAGATCTGCAGATGGAAACCGATGCCCACTCTGCAGTAGAGGCTGCCGGTCCGGCGCCCGGAGGGGCTCCACTGGAAACTGCTCTGCTCCAAGCCACTTCCTTGGCTGCCCAGAGAAGCTGCGGGGGAGGAGGAGGCAGAAGACGAAGACATAACGCTACTGCCGCTCTGCCTGCTGCTGGAGCCTCTAGGGTTCCTATCACTGGCAGCGGGTCCGGATTGCCCTTTGGGGGCGAGGCGCTTCTCCCCGTGAGCCCAGGCGCTGAGGATCAGGTGGCTGAAGAAGAGGAGGAGAAGGGAGGACAAGCTCATTCTTCCAGCCGCGGGGGTCCTAAGTACATCTTGTAGGGCTGATTCTGGGCTCTGTAGCCCCTGTGCGGCTGCGTGCCTCTGGCGCTGCCCGCCTCGCCGCACCGGGTGGACATAGCCTCGGGGAAGAAAAGGGGAAAGGGGGAGAGAGAGGCCACCCGAGCTGATCTCCGCACTGGCTCCGGGATATTTATAACGCCAGTGATCTCACTGCTCAGTGCACGCCTGCGAAGCTTCCCCTCACCCGCGGCTTTGTGTACTCACTGGCCGGTGCGGGGAGGGAGCCTCGCGGTCCCGGGGGCGGGAGTTGTGAAGGAGGGAGGAGATCCGAGCGAGTGAGTGGGAGGAGAAGCTGGGCTTAGAGAAGCTGCGCCCCGGACTCTGGGTGCGCCTATACCAGAGCCATGCACCCCAGCAGTTCTCACGCGCAGCGCGGCCACTCCGCTTCCCCGACTGGGGCCAGAGCCGCGCGGAAACCAGCTTTGCGTGAGCAGCGGAGTCCTCCAGGGGCAGCGGCAGAAACGGGGGGTTGAAATCTGGAAATGGGTCCTCATCCTCTCCCACCTCTACAGCACACTTGCGACTGGGCGACGCACTCTTTCCCCCCTAGGACATGATTTCCAGATTCTCCTCTCTTTGCCCTGTAAACCCTGCTAACTCGTCCCCTCCCCGGGAGCCCTTCGAGAACCGCATCCCGCCAGGAGATCCCATTGCTTCTACAGAGGCTTTCGGCGGCGGAAAACCAAACAGGGATTCGTAGCCCAACTTGGGAAGCCTTTGGTGTGGCGCGGTTGGGGGAGAAGGCTGTTTTTGTTGCTGTTACTGATTTATTAAAGAGCTAAGGAGAGGGTTTATCGAGCGTTTAAACGCCACCCTGAGTCATCATGCCACGACTGGAGCTGCTTTCTTGTTGGAAACTCTCAGCTGCGCTGAATATTATGACGAATTTGTCTTTCCTTCTGGGAAGCTCTCGGTCTGCGTTCCTGAGAGTCAGGGCACACGCACCCCTGCGCTCGGACCAGGGCAAGAGGGACAGGGGCTGGCCACCAGCACAAGTGACTGACCGCCCAGATGTCCTCTTTTGCCCCAGGATCCCCGTGGCAGGATTAACTAACCGCTCGATTTAGCTTACTCAGACCTGCCATTGACTGAAGGACCGACCCTATGAAAGAATAATGACGTGCACGCTGGATTTCAACCTCAGGAAACCTAGAACGGAGAATTTCCTTGAGAACGGAGAATTTCCCTGTACCCAGCATCTGAGAAACACCTGACTTGCATTCTTGGAATGTTTCTGTCTGAAAACATCTTTGAAACTTTAAACTAAGCTTTGATACATTATTCATTGGTTATTTTAATGAAACGGCCGGTAATATTGACTGATAAGGTCAATTCACATGAGCCAAGGTTGATGCTAAGAAACAGCCTCATCCATTATTGAGTACCCACTTAAGGTTTCATATCTCAATAATGAAAAGCATATGAAACGAATGCAGATTTTTCAGGATTGGAATCTTCCATCCGCAGAGTACTTATCATCAAGGTACTTGTAAAACAGAAGGTCACCTGGAAAACATAGTAAAAACACTGTGGTGAAGAAAAAGGACATCACGCATAGATGTGCATAACGAGGGCACCCTTTATGAGATACCGTCCAGGGCTGAACACACTCCCTCTCCACTGTTCTAAGCTCAAATTATATACTTCTCCCTTAACTAGGGTAGGTAGGCAAATCCTTACAAGGCAACCCTAAAGTAGACACTGAGAACAGTTATGGTATCTCTCAGAATGGTCCACTTGGCTGCAATCCCTTTTTTTCTTGGAGTGGGTGATTGTAGGATGCTGAACCTGGGTGCTGTTCCTCCTTCAGATGATGCCCTGAGGTCTGTGGCAACGTTGTTAGGGTTTAAGCCACACTGATGCTGCTGAATGCCGTTCGTAAGTTCCCCAATGCCACACCAATCCACAACCCAATTCCTCAATTGACAAAGATTCTCCAAAACAAATCCAGTTGCTTGTTTCTCCCTTTATTTTTTAACCCAAGGAATCTGCTGAAAGAGGAGGAGAGTGGTTCCTGCCCCAGCTGCACTATCAGCCCCCTGTCTAAACCCAGGAGGTCAAGGGGATTCTGGGCCCCGGTTTCCGCAGCTGATGGCCTCTTGTCCTTGCTCCCTTCTCTCAGTTTCTGCAGCCCCGCCTGCACTGAAATAACCATCCTTGTTTCCTTCTTGATTCCCGCAGGAGCCGGGCTGGGGATCAAATCCTTGCCTAGGAATGACTTAGGAAGACAAAGACACCTGCTCAGGCTTTAGTCTACCTCAACCTGCAGGATGGCAAGATACACTCTTCTGGATTCCAAGAGCTTAGAAAGAGCCAGAGGCTCACTAAGAGGAGAGAAGTGACCAGCTGTTGTGGGGAATGATTGAATTTGGCAAACAATAACTCAAGGCCCAACTGTCTTCCATACTGGGGTGGGAGGCTTAGGGGTTGGGCGAACAGCGGAATGCGCCCACACGCGCTGGGCTTAGAAGGAAGTCTCCATCAGTGCGAATACGTGTGTAGGGTGGATGCTATTAAACTTTTCAACTTTTTTTTTTAACAAGAGGGTTATGTATTGGGGCCATTAATAAAGACCTGCAAAAGCTGAACTCTGAAACATGAAAGGCAGCACTCCGCTTGTTCCGAGAGCTGAGTTGCCAAGCCCCCTTTCTCTGCAGCTCCGATGAGAGAGGAAAAGCTTGCGCTATGCGCCAGGGCTGCACCCGCCTTGGTCTACGTCCTGCTTTCCACGCCGAGCAGCCTGTCTTCGCAAGCCTGTATCCACAGCAAATCTACAGTGGGGAGTGTGGGGCGGGGAGGAATCTCAATTCACTGTCTGCGCTCCCTCAAGTCCTACTCCTGTGAACTTCACCCAAAATAGCGCAAGCCTACACCACATTTTCTCTGGCGACTTTCCGAAAAGCTAATCACCCAAAGCCCCCTACTGGGGACATCTCGGCTTTCCCCAGTAAGCCTCGAAGTTCGGCCCACATCTCCTGGGCAAGAGCGGATTTGGGCCCACAGCTAGCTTCTCCAATTTCTGCGTTCTCCCAGCCAGGAAAGCAAGTTTGGGAAAAAGTGCATGCACCTGACTTCCTGCAGAGGTAAAACAAACGGCCCCGAAAATGAGTTTCCACTCATCGCCACCACAGAGGACGGTAAAACTACTCAACAGATTGATAAGTTCCACCAGTCACCTAGACGCCAGGCCGTGAGTGCGTGGGCCTCGGCTTAGGTCCCCACCCTCTCCTTTTGGGCTCACTTTCTGCAGCGTCTCACCCCGCTAGGCCTCACATTTACATTTCCTACACCAACCCCCTCAGGCTCACTTTTCCAGGAGCCCAGCCTATTTCTGTGTTGAAAACTGTTGGTGAATTTCCCCCTATTTCTTTTGTAACTACAAGTGTGATCTAGTTACTAGAGACAGAAATCAATCCAAAAGAAGATAAAATTACTGGCAACTTGAGGTTGGAACCCAGAAGCCTAAGAAAAGAGCAGTCAGGGTGAATAAGTCAGTGCCCAAGATTTCCTTCCCCCGAGACAATCCCAATATTTACAACATTCCTCTGGGCTTAAACTGAGGCCAGGCCTCACTGAGAAGAGGGTCCTGAAGGCAAGACTGTTCATCCTACAGTGTCTCATGCTGGGGTGGAAGGACTGACCAGAGATAGATGATGGAATAGAATGAACAATCCTGAATGCAAGCCACTGTCCTGGGAGGCTGTCTGACCCGGGACCCAGGCTGCCACTGTACCAGGCAGATGTTACACGGATTTCTGTTCCAAGAGCCTCAGTCACCCCAAAATCTCCAGTCCTGGAGGTGCAGGTGCTATGAGAAACTTGCCTGTTCTGAGCTTTAAGTTTTCTTTGTTTGATCCAAAGAAATCCTAAGGATTTTTCGAATACTTTTCTGGGAGAGCTGTTTCAAATGTGGCCCGAAAGGCCTCTGCACCCCGCCCCTACCCAACTCTCTATGCCTATCATCCTTTCATACTCTCAGGCTATACCCAGATAGTACTATCTTTTGCTAATCATTTCCTGGTAGCCCCACAGTGGCCTCTAGTCTCATACACTTTTTAATAGAGACTGCTATGGACTGAATGTTTGGATCACACAAAATTCATGTTAAAATCCTATTCTTTTATGTGATAGCATTTGGATATGGGGTTTTGGAAGGTAATTAGGTCATGAGTTTGGAGTCCTTATGATGGGATTAGTGCATGCCCCTCTGCTTCTTCCTTATTAAAAGAGACAGGAGAGAGCTTGCTTCCGAATCTCACAACCCCTTCTACATCCCTCAAATGAGGAAACAAGGAAGAGGTCCCTCCATGCTGGCACCCTGATTGCAAACTTCCCAGCCTCCAGAACTATGAGAAATATGTTTGTTGTTTAAACCATTCAGTCCATGGTTGTCTTGTTATGGCCCAAGCCAACTAAGACAGAAGCACAGTGCATTGCAGGACTCGGAAGCTAACCTGGTGGGGGCCCATAGTCCATGATCTTGCCAGGACCCTCTATTTCCTCCAGGCCTGGCTTCTTACCAAACAAATTGGCAGCAACTGCATCAACAAATAGCCTGTGGCTAAAGGAGCACTGAACTGGGAAGGGCCAGCTGTGTGAGGAGGAACTAAAGACCAAGAGGAACAGAAGAATGTGTACAATGTCTACTTTTACGGTGATGAAGGTATAGTTAGAAATTGTGCAAGCCCTGAGGTTAGACTTCTTTTCCCAGGGTCTAGTACTTCCCTGTGAGGAGAGGCCTGTTTGGAAATCGCTATTGGCCACTGGGCATTATATCTATGAAGTCAGAAAGCAAAGCAGCATTTGCTACTAAAGAGAAGTATTTTGTGACCTAAGGGGACTGAATGCAATCAGTCTTTCTCATAAAGCCCAACTCCTGTGCTTTCCAATTATCCCAGTGACTATTTTTGTTTTAGCTCCTGGTACATCCATGCACTAAGTCCGAAAGCATTATGGACCCCCAGTTATTTTAGCATGCATTATCCAATTGAAGGGAAATAGTTGCTCTTAAGAACTGGAAGCCCCTTATCCTGTCTATGGCCAGCCATGGAAGACGAAGGATACAGTTCCTTGTACTCCTTACACATGTATGAAAATCATGATTTAAAATCACACCACCATCCCCTGCCCCCCAAATAAAGTCCTCTCTGCTCTTTGTAATGGGTTCTCTTACTGGCACAGTCTGTATCTAATAATGTCAAAAGGGACATTCTAAGCATATGTGGAGGGGTGTAGTACTTCCAGTCTTTTTGTTTGTTTGTTTTCAATGAAACAGAGTCTCACTCTGTCTCCCAGGCTAGAGTGCAGTGACACAATCAGGGTTCACTGCAGCCTCCATCTCCTGTGCTCAAGTGATCCTCCCAACTTAGCATGCTGAGTATCTGGAACTACAGATGTACACCACAACACCCGGCTAATTTTTGTATTTTTCGTAGAGATGGGGGATGGGAGGAGGAGTCTCACCATATTGCCCAGGCTGGTCTTGAACTCCTAGACTCAAGTGATCTGCCCACCTCAGCCTCCCAAAGTGCTGGGATTACAGGCATGGACCACCATGCCCGGCCCATACTTCCAGTCTTAATTCCTCAAAAGGAGTGCATTGGGTAGGGATCAGAGATATTTCTTATCTATGAGAAAAGAAAAAAAAAAGATAAGTGAGCATATCTGTCATTCAAATAGCTTTAGCATTTGGTTTATATCCACAGAGACAGGCTATAAGCAAATGGGTACTCATTGAAGAAAAGTGGGAGTGGGGGATGGGGAGAAATGTGTGTCCTCTTCTAGCACATCTTTCCTTTTCCAAATGAGAATGGCAGAAAGAGAACAGAAGTGAGACCAAGCTTGGTACCAGCAAGAAAACAGGCAGGAAGCTGCTGGAACTGTGATGCACATACTATTCATTCACCAAACCACTCAAAGGCTGTTGGTTCAGAAAATAATTAGATCAAAGGTGACTTCAGACTAAGTCTGAGAGCCAGAACACACAGACTGTGTCTTATTTCCTTTTTTCTTTTCTTTTTTTCTTTCTTTTTTTTTTTTTTTCAAATAAGTTGCTTAGTTTTCTTCAGTGCTAAAGGGGAAGGGGGACAATGATTGGAGATGCAACTGTTGGGGTGGGAGTGCACCGAATTTGAAAGACGTGCTCAACAATAGTGAGTGGATAATTTGCTTCAGTTTTGTTTTTTGGTGTGTTGTGTTGTTGTTTTCTCTTAGGAAAAGTTTAGGCATCACATTCTAGAGAAGTATTTCTTGCATACTTTTTCTGAAACCAGACACTTTGTGTGAAATCAAAAAAGATGATTTTGACTTAAACAAAAGCTGTTAACAAAAAAAAAAAAAAGAGAGAGAGAGAGAAGAGAAAGAAAGAATTCCTTTCCTGTGGCCTCTAAAAAGGGAATTATTTGTGAACTGAACATTTTGTCACCTTTAATAATTTTTTTCAAATTGCAAATTAGCTAGCCCAACAGTCTTGGACTATTTATTCAATAAGCACAGTATAGTAACATTTGATAATCACATTATAGAACAACTAAAATCAAACTTACTACAGGTCTCCACTTTAGCTCCTATGCAGTCATACACAAAATGAGACTTAAAATGAAATACAGAGACATGACACACACAACTTAGTTTTAACGTTGTGATCATTTACTCGTATTATGACAATCATGCTGATACATTATATGACTTCTTGTATATCTACTGTGTCCACACCCTTGGTTCCTTTGTTTTTCATTTCAGTAGCTGGCTCAGGTCAGAGCAATGAGAAGGTCCTAGCTTAGCTCCTGAATAAAACAAAACAAAACAAAACAAAACAAAACAAAACAAACAGTGACTAGTCTTACATTCACAGATTTTTTTAACAAAAGAATTTACCGCATGCAAATCAGCCTGCTGTCTTCTCTATCTTTGAAACTCTTGTGTAATCCTTAAGGGAGCGATTTAGGACCATACAGCATGTTATAATACTACTTTTCTTGGTTGTAAATGAGGCAATTTCATGCTGGGAGCTAAAGGAGCACACAGTGGAACTCTGTGTTGTAACCAGGGTCACCATCAAACATATTGTGATTTGATTACTGCTTAGCTGTTTCACTTTTCTTATGATATATATGGTCTCAAGTAACCATAAGCTCCTCAAAGGAAATATGTCAGCATACGCTGCCTTGTAATCTCTCAAATGCACAATAATCGAAATCCTAAATGAAGATCCTTATAAGAGGTGGCTTCAAAAGATGGCTTAATAATTATTTAAATTTTCTCCCCCAAAGAAAAGAAAACCTACAGCATTTCAAAGTCTATTGTAATGGTGAATGATTTTTTTGCCTGCTGTTTCCTTTTTCTAATGGGGTGAGGATTTGAGAGTGTGAGTGGATGTGTGTGCATATGTGTGCATGTGTGTGTGTGGTGTACATACAAGTGTTCTCGTCATTTGCATCACCATGGTTCTTAATTACAGTAATCATTTTTGCAAATGGGCTTTGTTTTCTACTTTGAATCCCTGGCTTTTGGCAGGCTGCACTGGGCAAACACCTGTTGTCTGGTTGAACAGAGAAACACCTGTCAGTGAAGCCACTAAGTACTAACTTAGGAGTTGTCATGGGGGTCTAGGGAAAGTTTGCAATTGTCAGAAGAAAGGAAGGAGCACCTGCTTAGGGCCCAGGAGGGTCAAATGACAGCTTATTGACTTCTGACAGAAGATGTCGATGAATACATTCCCTTTCCTCTGCCTACTCCTGAGAAATGCAGCCTGTGGCCATAACATCTGTTAATGAATGAATGAATGTGGTCAGATTTGAGGAAAATCGCTTTTTAAAAGAAATTGTAGTTTAAGAGATATGAGGGCTTTAAGACATCAAAATTTACATGGGTTTTATAGGTGAATATCCAGCTGATAAGAGTGAAAGAGGCAAGTAATAAGAAAAAGGAAAGGAAGCAAAGAAATATTGACATGGAAAAGGAAGCAAAGATGACTTTTTTTCTATGTGATCATTCCTTTACAAAAGTGACCGTTTTGAGTGCATTGGTGGCACTGAGCTGGTTCTATGTATAGAAATAGTCATTTCCAGTATAATAGACATCCCTGGAAAAGTCCTTATCAATTCCCTTGACAGTTTAGATACTTAAATGCGGCTTATCCCTACACATGGAAATGGAGGAAAACAAAATGAAAAAAAGCTTTGGGAAGGAAAAAGAAAGAGGAAATAAAAAAAGCTCACATTTTTTCAAAGATAAATTTTAGTACCAGTGTTTATCTTTAGAAATCCTAGTCTTTTGTTGCTCATGCTTAAGATATATAGAAAGCCATACCGGCTCAGGGAAATTTCTCTTTTAAAATTTATTTTTATTTTTTTAATTTTTGTGGGTACACAGTAAGTGTATATATTTATGGGGTATAGCTCAGGGAAACTTCTTGAACCTCCCTGATTCTGTGAAAGATTATCCACAGACCTGGATGTTACAAGGATTGGGCACTTGAGCTTTTCCATCTGTATCTCTCCAGTTAGAATTACTCTCCACAATATTCTGTGGGAAGAGCTGCCAGCCTGAATTCTTCCTCCAGATGGAGATTGCTTTTCTATTCCGTGCCCTATTGTCTCTCATAAAGACACTCTCATTTCCTTGTATTATTATTTTCCTAGTCTTGGGGGGTCTCTTAGCCTTAAAAACAAGGGAAATGGGGGTGGATGAAAAAAACTACGGGCAGGAAAGAGGGAAGACAGGAGAAATCATTAAGAGAACTTTTAATCTTGGATTTATCCTTGATTTTTCTTTTTCCTGCACTCCTGTAGGCAATCCATTAGAAACTCCTTTTGGCTTTATCTCCCAAACATATCCAGAATCCAAATACTTCCTACTGTCTCCACTGCAACAGTCAGCACCTCTCACACGGATGACTGCAATAACTGATCTCCTTGCTTTTGACCTTGGAAGCTTAAAATTTATTCTTAATGCAGCAATCAAAATAATCCTTTAAAAAACAAAAGTCGGTTTATGTGACTCCTTTTTTTTTTTTGACAGGATCTCACTCTGTCACCCAGGCTAGAGTGCAGTGATGGAATCACAGCTCAAAACAGCCTCAACCTCCCAAGTCAAGTGATCCTTGCACCTCAGCCTCCTGTGTAGCTCCTACTACCATTCCCAGATTCTTTTTTCATTTCTTTGCACTACATGCTCCCTCCACCATTCCCAGTATATTTTTAATTTTTTTGTAGAGATAGGATCCTGCTATGTTGTCCAAGCATGATTCCAACTCCTGGGCTCAAGCAATCCTTCTACCTCGGCCTCCCAAAATGTTGGAGTTACAGGCATGAGCCACTGCACCCAGCCCACTGCTTTCTTAAAACTATCAATCAACTATTATTTTACTCAAAACTAAAGTGTTTCAACGACCCTGAGGTCTCTGCTTTCTCCCCTGGCTTACTCCTTTCAAAACATGCTGGCTTCCTTGCATTCTTCCAACTCAGCAGATACGCTCTCATCTTCCCACATTCACAAAGGCCATGTCCTCTGTTGGGACTGCTCATCCTCATTATATTTGTCTGGCTAACTCCTTCCCCTCCTTAAGTCTTTTCTCACTTGCTTTCCCCTCAAATGATACCTATCCCCTCTATACAGTCCCTAATATCCATACTGCTTATCTTTTTAATTTTTTTCCACAGTAATTATTTTTTAAAAAGCAGTTACAGAGCTCTTACTATAATCCAGATATTCTGGCACTATTGTCTTGTCTATTTTATAGGTCATAAGAAAATGAGGCACAGAGGGAGTACATAACTTAACCAAGTCACACAGTTAGGAAGTGGTGGGGCTAAGGTTTGAAATCAGATAGTCTGGCTCTAGGAGTAATGCTTTCCACGAGGGGAGAAATCTTTCTTTTGTTCACAAGTATTTACCAAACACCGAGAATGATGTGTGACACATTGTCAGTACCCAATAATTATTCTCTGAATAAATAATAAACTTGAGGATTGAGCGTTTGCTCTCCAGCTTGAGATACATTATTTCAGGTTAATTGTCAAGAACACTCACTTCTCAGGAACCTCAGCTTTATTCCATGCGGCTTCAGGCGGAGTAGAATGAGGAGAAACAGTATTCTAATCCAGACATTTTATTTCAGCCTATAATTTTTGAATACAGGAAATTTCCTCAGAGGTGCTGCTTTTATTTCCCTCTGCTTTTATTATGCTTATTTTACAGCTCCACCCATCCTCCTCTACCCCATGAATGAAGTAAGTAAATGTGAGAGAAATTCAGGAAAAAAAGAAAAAGTAATAGGGTGTTCACCCTTGTTCTTACACACACCAAAACCACTTAACCTTTTAACCTCATTTTCTATACGAATTTCATAGTAACAAGATCAAACAGATAGAGAGTTTTGGAACCAGAATATTGAACCATGTACCAGAAATGCCACTGGTTCTTTGTGGTACCCACAACTAAAAACCAAACAAAGAAAACGCTGTCATCCAGATCTCCTTAAAATGCCAGCAAGACCGAGTAGAAGCCTGTGGTGCTTCAAAACTTAGTTCATTTTGTAGAGACAGCACAGGGAGTGATAGAAACTGCTAGTATAAACCAATACACATGCTGTCTAATTCTGTAGCCCATTCCCACATACAAATACACACACACACACACACACACACACACACACACAGAGTAGCTACATAGCCATGGTCAAACTCCAATGCCTCATTTTTTTGTTCTCTGTAAAAATGGGAGTTATAACTTTCGATCTGGTATTGTTTGTTGTGAGAAGAAAATAACACACATGTGACTACGAATGTGAAATCACTATACAAATATAATTCTGTTATAAGTATGTTAAAATAATGTACCTTAAGATACAAAAAAAAAAAAGCCTAACGTATGAGTATAAAAGTATTTTAATTAGTTCATTTTGTCTTAGGGACATGCAAACAGTAAAGCAAATAAAATTAATCAACTTCTTTGTTTTTTAGTAACAGGAAGCTTGGTCCAGTAGCTTTTTACAATGTTGGTATGATTCTCTATTGGTATTTCAGCAGCTGAAAGGCAATTCCAGTGAACATTTGTTAATCATAGAATGAATGAAATTTATCTGCCTTATTTTGAAGGACAACAGTAAAGGAAAGGAAGGTAATTAAAGAAGTCCATCTGCATTTTCAAACATCTTCTTCAAATAGTAGTATTTTTGTTATTGTTGCCAGACTATATAAAGATGGCAAGTATCACCAATGCATCATCTCTTTTGATATTGATCCATATGATAACCTGTCCACTCTCTAAAAGACAGAGAATTCATTTCAGGTTTCCACTTCAGAATACCTTTGTAACAGATACCCTCATGCCATGATAGTTAAAGCTACGTGTCTTAAAACAACCTCACATTGATTCAGTTAAACTATGCAGTGGCTACGTTGCAACAGACTTTAACTCATTTTCACCTCACTTTTTCCATTAATAAAACCAAGATACAATCTTGTCAACTTTGTTTTCCTCATTTATGAATAATTTTTAAAATTTTGAAAAGTACTTTCGGACCTCTTACTGCATTGTTTCATCTATTATGTGCTTTGATTTGTTGGAGAAAGATAAGCAACAGGACTGTATGTTTACTATAACAAGTCATATTAGTAAAAGTTTTGAGCATGACTAAGATTAAGAATTTAAAAGATTATATGTTTTAAGAAAAAGAATCATAAAGAGTCTATATCAGGCCAGGCATCGTGGCTTGTGCCTGTAATCCCAGCACTTTGGGTGTCAAGGTGGGTGGATTACCTGAGGTCAGCAGTTCGAGAACAGCCTGGCCAACATGGTGAAATCCCATCTCTACCAAAAATACAAAAATTAGCCAGCCGTGATGGCATGAACCTGTAATCCCAGCTACTGCACAGGTTGCAGTGAGCAGAGATCATGTCACTGCACTGCAGTCTGGGAAATAGGGTGAGACTCTGTCTCAAGAGAAAAACAAACAAAAAGTCTATATCAATGCATCAGTGTGAAAGATCACCATTGGTTTGTTACTAACATTTGAAATTGCTATTAAGAATTTATGGCTGGATATGGTGGCTCATGCCTGTTGGGAGGCAGAGGCAAGAGGATCATGTGAATCTAGGAGTTAGAGACCAGCCTGAGCAACACAGTGAGACCCCATCTCTACCAATTTTTTTTTTAAATTAGTCGGGCATGGTGGCATGAACCTGCAGTCCAAGCTATCCAGGAAGCTGAGATGGGAGGATTATTTGAGCCAAGGGTTCAAGGCTGAAGTAAGCTGTGACTGCACCAACTGCACTCCAGCCTAGGCAACAAAGCCAGACTTTTTCTCAAAAAAAAAAGAATTTGTATTACCATTTTATTTATTAATAAGCAAAGGGAAACTCTTATACTGTTCTTTTGCAATTGTTTCATAGTTAATATACTGCCATTAAAAGCAGGATTGTTAACTAAGCAAAACTCTGGGGACTCTTTGGTTAGAGCTCCTTAAAGGGAATCCAAAGAAGCTTATTACAGGGAAGCTTAATGCTGGGAAGCAGGAAATACTAAGGTCCTAATATGAACTGACATAAGATTCAAGTATCTGACAGGAAGAAATCAGCACACATCTAAGCATCAGCACTGGCTGCTGCTTGGGTGAGCAATGCAGCATTATTCCTCTCCAGCAGCACACCTGACCCAAGAAGATAAAGCATGGAAGCCTCCATGACTGCACAACTCTCGGGAACATTTCCTGGTTCTGCCACCTGGAGCAAGTTTCTTGACCTCTCTGAACCTTAATTTCCTCTTTTATAAAATTGAAACAGCAATAACCTCTGCCTCAAGGAGTGCTGTTTCCCAGCTACTGCGGGAAATAATTTTTCAATTATTATCGTGAAAATTAAGGCGCAAATCAGGACTGTCAGTTTCTGGGACATTGTAAGCCTCACTACCATTTACTGTCAAAATAGAATCTCTCTTTCTTCCCCTTTGGAGATTTTGGAGGAAATCATTTTGGAGGAGAGAGGGATTGACATTTCAATGCAAGTCAACAAATATATCTAAATGAGCTTTCCTTTCCTAAGTCAGATTTCTTCAGTCCATTGAAAGATTTAAAAATACTATTTATCCTGAGTGGTAAAAATCACAGGGCGTTTCCTTTGTCATAAATATCAGAGATAATGTCATCAGATGACATACAGAAAAATGGCAGGCCTCCAATTTAACAACAATGGGACACGAGTTTTTCAGGCTAGGAAATAATGATCTCTCGTGTCTTGTCATTACTGGAGTGATGACTTTCTGCTGCCTCCATTATGCGTTCTACCAGCAAGTGTAGCCATATCTCTTCTAGATAACAAAGGTGCCTGTCAGGTAGTGCCAGAATAAAGCCTTAAAATGACACTCCATCTGTCAAATCAGTATGTTACAAAACACATTTTTCTTTTGGGGATTTCCCTAGCCTGTCTACCTATTAAAGCCATATTAAAGAGTCCCTCTTGTGATTGAAATGGAAAAAAATCAGACAAATACAAACAAGAGCAAATATTTTATTCACAAGGGGGAGATTAGAGTTTCCAGGAAACACACATGATCCTGTGTACTTTTACATATTACCTGTTGCTTTCCAGTATGAAGATGAAAAAGCAACTGGGCAACAGTAGGCAGTGATGTAAGCTTAATTTGTATTTTCTTTTATCTTGGTTTTATTTCTTTTTTAAATTTACATATAGTAAAGGTCATTCTTTTGGTGTACGGATCTGAGTTGGGACAAATGCTTAGTCATGTAGCTGTCATCACAATCAAGATCTTAATGTGGTTTCAATTGGCACTAGGAAATACATAATTTAATGACAAAGTGTGCCTGGCTCAGTCCTTCACATGGAAAACATGAAGAATGGAGAAAAATATCAAAGGAAAGTTCTGTCTTCCAAGATGTACTTCTGTCTTCTGCAATGAATCATCCACTTCTCACAATTTTCTTCGATTGATTTCTTCTCTTTTATTTATTTTTCTAATATTTCATCTCAAAAGCCATTTTCTCACAAAAGCCTTCCCTAACTCATCCCCTACCCCAAATCTAGACTAATCCACACCTAAGTCCTTCCATGATGTGTTTTCAAAAGTATTGTCTTCTTCTTAAAGTGTCCCTGCTTGTCACAATTATATCTATATAAGTTTTTTTTAATGTATACAGTTTTTTTTTTTTTGAGACAGAGTCTTACTCTGTCACCCAGGCTGAAGGGCAGTGGCGTGATCTTGGCTCACTGCAACCTCTGCCTCCCCAGTTCAACTGATTCTCCTGCCTCAGCCTCCTGAGTAGCTGGGATTACAAGTGCATGCCACCATGCCTGGCTAATTTTTGTATTTTTAGTAGAGACGGGGTTTCACCATGTTAGTCAGGCTGGTCTTGAACTCCTGACCTCGTGATCTGCCCACCTCAGTCTCCCAAAGTGCTGGGATTACAGGTGTAAGCCACTGTGCCCAACTGTATATAGCTTTTATTGGACAATTTGTCTAATGTCTGTCTCCCACACTAACTCAGCTAAAAGAGGAGTTGAGTGTTAGTTGGTCCTTTAGTCTCTCTAAAGAACACCGTTTGTTTTAACAATTCTTTTAAGGTACTAGGTTAAAAGAAGCCTATTCTTTTAATTAAATTTTAAATTAATAACCCACCTACTTCTCTAGTAATTAGATTAAAGCTGTGAGAAGTAAGAGTCAGAGTGTATAACTGGAAATCAACAGTGTGATTTATAAAGCATGTAAATAAAGTTAAATATGGAAACTTTTTTGTATGAACTTATTGCCCAACTAACAAATGACAAAACATTTGCCTCTGGTCTCACTCCCTCTAGAATTAGATTCTACAGTCTGCTGCACTTTTTAGTAGCTTTTACTGAACAATATGCCCTAAGCTAGGCTGGTCCACAAAAGTTGGTCTGGGTTCAAAAACCGGCAGGAGAGGCAACTCAGAGAATAGCAAAGGTTTCTTTCATTTTGCTTTACTGCAGAACCCATAAATAAGTAAAGGGCATGCATCACATGAATTTATGAGGGACTGTATATGACTGCTCATTTCTTCCTAAGTTCTTCATTTTGGCATGTGCAAAGTATGTTGATTTCGTCTTTCCTTTAAAGTACTAACAGGGTAAAAGGAGCCAAAAGAAACAAAAACGTAAGACTACCATCGTGTATGCTTTATAGGGGAAACAGGCCACATCAGCACTGAAGGTTCTATCAACTAGGAATTCTTGCTATTCCACAATTAAATGCTCTTGAATTCTCTTGTTTCCATCATTATTGATATGTAGCAACCCAGTCATGGCCTTTATGCCATTGGAGACTCTATTTTGGTTATTACTGAATTGAATCCCCACTACCTAGCACAATGCCTGCAACAGAGTATGCACTCAATATTTATTGCATGAGTAAGCAAATGCATGTATAAGTCAGTGCTAGTTCTGGCTCTGCCATTGATTAACTGTGTGATATGACAAGTTACTTACCTCCTCCATGTGTCAATCTCATTTATAAAATGTAAAATGTGTAAAATTTATTATCATTATTATTGAGACAAAATCTTCCTCTGTTGCCCAGTCTGGAGTGCAGTGGAGCCATCATGGCACCCTGCAACCTCTGCCTGCTGGGCTCAAGCTATCCTCCCACCTCAGCCTCTTGAGTAGCAGGGACTACAGGCTCACACCACCATGCCCAACTGATTTTTGTATTTTTTATAGAAACGGGTTTTCACCTGTTGTTCAGGCTGGTCTCAAACTCCTGGAGTCAGAGAGGGGTTCACCCACTTGACTCCCAAAATTCTGGGATTACAGGCATGAGCCACCACACTCAGCTAAAACCTTTTGAAAACTAGATAGAGGCCAGGCGCAGTAACTCACACCTATAATCCCAGCACTTTGGAAGGCCGAGGTAGGCAGATCATTTGAGGACAGGAGTTTGAGACCAGCCTGGTCAACGTGGTGAAACCCCGTTTCTACTGAAAATAAAAAAATCAACTGGGTATGGTGGCCCACACCTGTGCTCCAGCTACTCAGGAGGCTGAGGCATGAGAATCGCTTGAACCAGGGAGGTGAAGGTTGCAGTGAGCCAAAATAGCATCACTGCACTCTGGCCTGGGCAACAGAGTGAGACTCCATCTCAGAAAAAAAATAAATAAATAAAATAAAATAAAATAAAAAAATAAGTGAAAGTCATAAACATAGAATCAACAAGAAAAAGTCACTTATGCCTCCTGTTAATCTCAGGGTTTACTGATCATATTACATTGGTTCAATTAAATTAAACTATATTAAATGACAGAGAATGTTTTAGTTCTTGTAATGCTGATTATTGATATGTCGCTTTGGACATATTATTTAAACTGCATGAACCTTCATTTTCTTATGTATAAACTTAGGAGAATAATGAAGATATTTCTGATATTTTTCAACATCAACGTCAGATTATTCCAGTTTCTTTTACTGGTTTTATTTAAAATTATAAAAATTCTTTAATTAGGCCAGGTGTGGTGGTGCCTGAAATTCCATTACTTTGGGAGGCCAAGAAAGATGGATCACTTGAGGTCAGAAGTTCAAGAACAGCCTGGGCAACATGGCAAAACCCCCATCTCTACTGAAAACACAAAAATTAGCTGAGTGTGACAGCACAAGCTTATAACCCCAGCTACTTGGGAGGCTGAGGTAGGCGGATCACTTAAACCTGGGAGACAGAGGTTGCCATGAGCTGAGATTACACCACTGCACTCCAGCTTGGGCAACAGAGTGAGACCCTGTCTAAAAAAAAAAAATTCTTGAATTAATGTCTTTTAACTGTTCAATTTCTAATGATCCTCTTTAAACTTAAGTCAAATTAATAAGTCCTCTAAACTTTATGATGAAGATATAATGCATAGAAAAAAATTATTTCTGAAAAATACGATAGAGGTAAGTATAAAACTGGGAGAAGCAAAGCATAGTGGGGAAATGGTATCCCAGGAAATAGGGATCATTGTGCTTGCAGGAAGATGGTTAGTACAAGGAAACATAGTCACAGCAGCTATTAAAACAAAAAGGAGAAGAGTACTCTAACTTACAAGAGTGGATTAATCATCATTTCATCTTCCAAACTTCTCATTTTTGTTCTCTTTAAAACAATAACTTGGATTTAAGCAGAACAGTTTTACTTCTCCCAGAACACAAACAACAGCCTTCATTTCTGCAAACATTTCTTTTAGCCTTTGGAAAAGTGCCAAAGATCCAGGATTTTTTCCAGATTTCAACCACATTTATGACACTGTGCACCAGATAAGATATGACACATGGACAGAATGGGTTCCTACAGGTATTAAAAAAAAAAAAAAGAAAGAAAGAAAACCTACCTCTTTAAGAGTAAAGCGCTCTTCGACTGACAAGCCCAGGCTGAGCCAAAATATCTTTAAGTTTTTTCACGTTATATTTAAAGGATATTGTTTTGTTTTGTTTTTTCATTTGATGAAATAAAGTTGTAGAGAAGGCAGAGAACATACCAATATTAAGAACAATTTGATTAAGAAACAAATTAGGTATGATCCTATGGCCAGAAACTCGAGAAGAACAGAAGAGTCTCTGAAAAGAAACTAGAGCTATATATAGTCACTAAAGGTCCATTTGAGGAAAAGCAAGGTAAGACATTTAAGACAAACTTTCTATTCAGTGAACTTTCTTAAGATCTCTGACTTAAAAAAAAACAACAACACTAGTAAAATAGGAGAAGGAGCACAGAAAAAATGACAGATGTAAATGAGTAGCAGAAAATAGTTTCTGGAAGATGAAGAGTAGAATGAATCAAGGAATGGAAAAGACAACTACTTTTGAGGTGACATTAATGAATTTCTTTCTTTTTAAATTTTTATTTTTTATTTTTTGAGAAAGTGTCTTGCTCTGTCACCCAGGCTGGTGTGGTGTAGCTTGTTTATAGGTCACTACAGGCCTCAAACTCCTGGACTCAAGTCATCCTCCTGCCCCAGTCACTCAAGTAGCTAGAACTACAAGTGTGAGCCACCACATCAGTTAATTAAATTACATTTATTTATTTATTTGTTTGTTTATTTTTGTAGAGACAGGGTCTCACTATGTTGCTTGGGCTGGTCTAGAACTCCTAAGCTCAAGCGATCCTCCTACCTTGGCCTCCCTGGGATTTCAGGCATAAGCCACCATGCCCAGCCAATTTCTAACTTTCTAGTGAACATCTTCAACTAAATTTCCCAAAAGGTCTTAAAACTTTGTATGTCCTAAATATTTCATTTATTTTTTTTTAACTTTTATTTTAAAATAAGGGGTACATGTGCAGGTTTATTAGATAGGTTTGTGTCATGGGGCTTTGTTGTACAGATTATTTCATTGCCCAGGTATTAAGCCTAGTACCCAATAGTTATTTTTCCTAATTCTCTCCTTCTTCCTACTCTCCACTCTCCAATAGGCCCCCTGTGTGTGCTGTTTCCCTCTATGTGCCTATATGTTCTCATCATTTAGCTCCTACTCAAAAGTGAGAACATGTGGTATTTGATTTTCTGTTTCTGCATTAATTTGCTAAAGATAATGGCCTCCAGCTCCATCCATGTCCCTGCAAAGGACTTGACCTCATCCTTTTACGTGGCAGCATAGTGTTCTATGGTGTATATGTACCACATTTTGTTTATCCAGTCTATCATTGATGGGCATTTGGGTTGACATTCCTGTCTTTACTATTGTGAATAGTGCTGCAATGAACAAATATGTGCATTTGTCTTTATAATAGAACAATTTATATTTATAGCCTTTGGGTATATACCCAGTAATGGGATTGCTTGATTGAACGGTAGTTCTGTCTTTGGGTCTTTGAGGAATTGCCACACAGTCTTTCACAATGGTTGAACTAATTTACACTCCACTCAACAGCGTATAAGCATTCTTTTGCTCCAAAACTTTGCCAGCATCTGTTATTTTTCAACTTTTTAGTAATAGCCATTCTGACTGCTGTGAGATGGTATCTAACTATAGTTTTTTTATTTGCATTTATTTAATGATCAGTGATGTTGAGCTTTTTCTTCGTATGATTGTTGGCTGCATGTCTGTCTTCTTTTGAAAACTGTCTGTAGTTTCGATGAAAGCCTGAGTCAAAGATTGGGTGTATTAATATATATTTTATTTGGAAGATTAAGAATCACAAAAAAAATGAACATTCAGAGAATAAAACCAGAAATTGAAAAAAAAAAGACAAAAAAAGTAAGAGGAGGGTACATTATTAAACTAGTTACCAGCATCAGCAACTGGGGCTCAGATCCACTGATGACATATTAGGCATCCTGCAGAAATTGCCTAAAAAGAGTATCCCAGCAGGATGGAAAAGTAGGAGCATTGATCCATTGATTCCTCTTTCTCCCACTTCCAGGCTGCATCTGTGTGTTGGTTTAGAGTACTTATGCCTTATGAGAAAGCCCTGAAGTAGAAAAGCGATGGTGCAAACCTTCTCATTAAGATAGGACACTAGCAATATGCATGGGACTGCATACCAGAGCAGTACTGAAATCACTTGCGCAAAGAAGAGATAGTGTAAAGTACCACAGTGTTTATTATATTTACTCAGATTGCTCCTTCCCATATATATTTACCTTTTTTCTGTGTGTTTTGTTATTGTTGTTGAGATGGAGTCTTGCTCTCTGTCACTCAGGCTGGAGTGCAGTGGTGCAATCTCAGCTCACTTCAAACTCTGCCTCCTGAGTTCAAGTGATTCTCCTGCCTCAACCTCCCAGGTAGCTGAGATTACAGGCACGCACCACCGCACCTGGCTAATTTTTATATTTTTAGTAGAGACAGAGTTTCACCATGTTAGCCAAGCTGGTCTCGAACTCCTGGCCTCAAATGATCTGCTCACCTCAGCCTCCCAAAGTACAGGTATTACAGACGTGAGCCACCATGTCCGGTCTCACCTTTCTATTAACGCAATCACCATCTATCAAGCTGCCCAAGGCAAAATGCTCTGAGTTATTGTGTACAACCTCATCCCTCAATCCCTCACATCTATATCAATACGTTTTGCTCTTTCTTCTTTCTAAAATTGTAGTAAATAACATGCAACATAAAATTTCTCATATTATCTATTTTTAAGTGTATAGCTTGGCAGTGTTAAGTACATTCCAATACTTGTGAAGCGGATATCTAGAGCTCTTTCATCTTGCAAAACTGAAACTTTGTACTCATTAAACAACTCCCATTCTCCCCTTTCCTCAGTTTCTGGTAATCACCATTCTACTTTCTATTTTTGTGAGTTTGGCTATTTTAAATCGCCCTGTGCAAGTAGAACCACACGGTTTTTGTCTTTCTGTGACTAGCTTATTGCATTTAGCCTAATGTCCTCAAGGTTCATCCATGTTGTGGATATGACAGGATTTCTTTTCTATTTAAAGTCCAATAATATTCTACTGTATGTTCATTTTGTGTATCCATTCATCCATTGATTGACATTTGGATTGCTTCCACCTCTTTGCTATTGTGAATAGCACCACTGTAAGCATGATTTATTTTAACACGTAGGTATATTTTTCATGTAGTGGTTACAATACTGTATGCACAGTATAGTTCTTTTCTAATTTTAGCATAGTGAACATCATTAAATTGAAAATGAATAACGGTAAAGTCCTGCATTTACGCTAAAAAAAATGTTGCTCAAACACAAAATAGATAATAGAGAACTCAACATAGCAATGTTAAAACATTCACAACTACAATGCAACACACATTTGCTATACTATCAGTGTAAATCTCCATTGAGATAAGTCTTCTAAAAATCAGTTGCAATATTGAAATACTTTAAGAAAGATATAGATAAATGTTTCCAAAGCAGAATAACATATCTTAAACTGAAACCAGAGAATGACAATCAACATGATGTAAAGGATCTGGGAATGTGTTCTTTCTTTGAAAGATGTTTAGGCTAGAAAATAAAATATTTGTGGGGACCATACCTTTTCCTGCAGGTATAACCTTTTACGTTTACTTAGATGTATTTCCACTTTTGATCCAAATACAAAAGTGTGTACTTTTAAAATAACAGAGGACTTTTCGTCATAACTTTATTAAAGTTGAAAAACTTTCCTGAAGTTTAATAACTATTAACAAGATCTTTAGTGATTCATGTCTGAAAACCAGGAGTTTTTTGGGTATAAGGTTTTCTGTGACTAGAAAATAAGCATACAATGTCCAAACTGGAAGAAATTTTAGAAGCAAATATATTTTCATGTAGTTATGAAATAGCATAGATTGTGCTTTATTTTTTTAATAATTTACATTTTTAGGTATTAGACAATTTAATTTTAAAAGAAATGCAAACTTATTCAAACAAAAGAGATGTATATTTTAAAAACATAATGAACAGTTAACAATGTATACTATGTTCTTCCATGTCTTTTCTATGCTATTATCCCCAAATATATATTTGGATAGTTAGTTCGAAGAAATTGGATTTTATAATACACGTGGTTGTGCTTTCCCCATGTAAAAATATACCAAGGGGAAACTAGATCAATAAATATGGATAGAGTTCTCTTTCTTAAATATTTGCTTTATGTTTAATAGAGTTACGTCAAATAAACATATATACATTTTATAATTACTCAAGTTGTTTCCAGTAATTTTTTACCATTTGTTTACAATGCAATAATATACATTGGTACATTCAAATGTACCAGTAATTGTATTTATGTGACATAGATTCCTAAAACTGGAATAGCTGGGTCAAAGTTTATGTGTATTTTATATTACAATATGTATTGCCAGATTGCTTTTCAAAAAGCTCTCCACAAAGCCCTTGAGCAAGGCATGAAACTCTTTTGACTCCTCGCTCCTAAGGAAACATGGCTGTTCTAGATTTTGCAATTTCATAAAAGTGTCTTCAATTATTTAATAAGCTTTGCAAGTGAGATTAGACTACTTTGTGTCACTTAGAACACAGAGCTAGTATAAAGGAAAGTAGCTTTTGGCTTAGTGTAATTTTTCTAGCATTAGAGCTACTCATTAGTGACATAGACTGCTTTATTAAGAAGTTAATTTACTATTTTGGAAGCTGTGCTTTGGAAATAACCTTTCTATTAATCATCTTCATATTTGCACTGTAATTTGTTGTTTATATAGAACATTAATATGTTTTGATTTCTATTTATCTGTGTATCTCCACTAATCTGTTATTTTATAGATATACATTTTACAGACAATTTTGTTTTAATTTATATTGATATAAATAAAAAATTTATATTAATATTCTCTCATTTTCTCTCTCTCTCTTTCACACACACACCTCCAGCCTTCTCCTTGGCACTTTGGAAAAACAGAATACTATGGAACACATTATTTATCTAGAAGTGTGTAATATAGTTACCAATATCCTAATTAATTATCTTTTACAGATCATTTACCAACTTAATATTCATGTTAAAATGTAAATGTTTAATTCAGGCATATCTGTGAACATAGTAGAGGGCTCTTTGTTTTGATTTATTTCTACGACCCTAGCTAATGTCAGTGATGCTGGAACCAAACTTTTAACCACTACATATTCCTCCCTCCCCCCATAACTAAGTTTTGATATGATAATCAAAGGAGAACACCTTGAAAACAAGACAATGGAGTAGTTTAAACTAATGGTTAGAATTTATTTTAATAGAGTCTGCAGGTATTAGCCAGGAAAAGAAGGTATTAGAACAGTAAACACCACAGACCCCAGAATTTGGTGGTAAAATATCTTGGCAACAATAAGAGTAGTACACCATCTCAAGGACAGATGACTTGATATTTCCCAGATGTCACTGTTTAGTGTGTCACTGTCCAGCAGCAGTCACTGATTAGAAAAAGTCCTTTCTCCTCCTGAAGGAGCACGGCCAGCATTGAAGGCAGTAGGGGAGATGTTGGCAAGGTACTGGAGCAGGTGGCAGCAGCAGGTGTGATAGGCTAGAGATGACAAGGGCACAGAGTGTGCTGTTGGCAAGCTGTCGGTAACCAGAGTTCAAGAACTAGTGATAGCGGGGAAATTGCAGAGACGGTGGCATGGGATAAAGAAGCAGGGCAGAACAGACTGTCATAGCAGGGTGATAGGTACCCCCAAAACAAGCACAAACAGGGAACGTGATGAGAGTGGAAGTGGTGGTCTGCAGCCCCAAATTGGCTTGGGAGGATCACACCACAATGACAGGGAAGCCTGCAGTACTCCAGCAGACCCGAGAGTCACCCAGAGCTTACATGCCAGAAGGCAGGTGACACACTGCAGCCACCATGGAGGGTGGAAAACAAAGAGAAGTGAACCTTAGAGATATTTTATTTTTCATTTATTGTTGATGTTTTGTTCTTTTTCCACTCAGGGAACAATAATCTGAGAAGAGCACTTGGGCATCCACAAATATTCTAAAAACCCAGAGTTCTTAGCCTAGAAATCAGAGATTGAACATCTTGTTAGAGCCCCAATTCTATAGCCATGTTAAGACCATGGATCAAGATGGGTAATTATAGATGATTGTAAAGTACTTCTGTCATATGATTCAATGGAGTAAATATTTACTGATGCCAGATTGCTGCATTAAAGTTCTAAAAACTAGCAAGTCACTGAGGACTCCTGCAGTGCTGGATTTGGGTTTGGCCCTGACACTGTGTAACAGTACAATGTGCAGACGTTTTAATTCAATGTGATGGAATTCCATCAATATTTTATTATGTTTGCCTTGACAAATTGTCTCACACAAGAAAGTAGTCCTCTAGGAGGATAGTATTCCAAAAGTGTCAGTCCTGCTCAGGGGATGGTTGAGATACAGAGCAGAGTTTAATTTCAGTACCTTATGATATGTTTTCTGAGACACTTAATAATTTTTAAAGTGATGTTTTTAAAATGTCAACTTATAATGACAAAATTTTACAATGTATTAAAAGTGTTTACTAAAATAATAGTACCCAGCTACAATTCTGGGTGCTAGAGATCTGATAATAAATAACAATAACAACAAAACAACCATGGCCTTTATGAACTGCAATCCAATAGAGTGAGGCAAATGGTAAATAAACCATTTAAAAAATAAAATAGTTTAGCATGGCATAGTGGCTCACGTCTGTAATCTCGCTTGCATCCAGGAGTTCAAGACCAGCCTAGGCAACGTGCCAAGATCCTGTCTCTACAGAAAAGGAAAAAAAATTAGCCAGGCATCGTAGTGCATGCCTGTAGTCTCAGCTACTTGAGAGGCTGAAGTGGAAGGATTGCTTGAACTAGAAGGCTGAGGCTGCAGTGATCAGTGACTATGCCCCTGAACTCAGCCTGGGTGACAGAGCAAGACCCTGTTTCAGAAGGGAAGGGAAGGGAAGGGAAGGGAACGGAAGGGAAGGGAAGAGAAGAACAGTTTTTCATAGTAAGCAGGGTGGCGATATCAGGTGGGAGGAGCAAGTGTTGTTAAATAACAACTGCTGGTCAAGGAAGGCATTTTTGACTAATCGCCATTGAACAGAGACGTGGAAAGTGAGGAAGCAAGTTGCACAGCTATGGAGAGAAAAAATGTTCTGGAAAAATCATGCTTGATGTAGTCCAGGAAGAGCAAGGAAGCCAATGTGATTGACAAAGAGTGAGAGAGAATAAGACTGGTAAAAGAAGAGGTCAAAGGAAACAGTGATCATTATCGTGTGTGAGCTTATAGATAATGGCAAGGATTGCAAATTTTAATCTGAAAGATAAGAGAAACCAATGAAGGGTTCTGAGCAAAATACCATGGTCTTAATTTTCAAAATGATCTCTCGGGGGTTGGGTAAAGGATAGACTGTAAGGGACACAAGGGTGAAAGCTGAAAGTTATATTAGGAGACTATTGAAATAATTCAGTCCTAAGATAATGCGGCTTTTACCGATGTATTTGCATTGGAAGGGATTGAAAGGTTGGGTGTTGGATATATTTTGAAGATAGAGCAACAGGAGTGGCTGGTAGATAGAAAGTGTACAGTACAAAGGAAACAGAGGAAGATAGGAATGACACCAAGTTTTTTCAATTAAGCAGTTTCGCAGAATGGGTATGACATTAACTTAGAAGGGAAAGACTGCTGGAAGAATAGGTCTGGGAGATAAAATTCAGAGTTCTGTTTTGGCTATCTATTAGGTAAACATGTGACAATGTTGAATAGGTATTGATTATAAAAGTCTGGAGTTAGAGAGAAATTGATCTTAGAGATATAAATTCAGAAGCCATCAGCAGATAGATAAAATTTAAAGCCATGAGGCTAGATGATGTCATCCAGGAAACTAGTATAGTTAGAAAAGAGATCAAAGGATTTTAAAGTTAAGCCATGAATAAAATGAAAGCAAGACACTGAAAATCCCCAGCCAGTGAGGTAAGAGACAAACTAAGATAGGTGGCCAGCAACCAAGAGAAGAAATTCTTTCAAAGCAGGAAGTGATCAATCATGTTAAATGTTAATAGTTGTCAGATGAGAATAACTGACATTTGACAACATGATATACTATCATCGTGAGTGATGAGAAAGTTTGGTTGAACTCTCTGAGCTCAAGAGAGAAAGCAGGAAGAAAAGATTTGGTGATTTCTGGAGCAGAAAATTCTCTCACTCATTCATGAATTTTGTTGTTTATGGGGATTAGAGAAATGGAAAGGTAGCTAGAAGGAAATATGGCAATGAGAAAAATCTTATTAAAATACGAAATATCAACAGTATGTTTGTATGAAGGTAGAAATGATCAGATAAGAAGAAAACTTGGGGATGTAAAAGAGGGAGGAGAGCGGTGCTGGGGAGGGGCAGGTTTCAGTGCATTATCGCTAGACAGGCTTCTTTGCCTTGGCACTACTGACTTCCTGGAACCTGGACCAGACAATTCTTTGTTGCGGGGGCTCGTCTGTATATTGTAGGGTGTTAGCAGCATCTCTGCCCTCTACCTACTAGATACCAGAATCACCTGCTCCCTCTCAGTGAGTTGTAACAACCAAAAATGTATCTAGACATTTTTCCCATGGTGGACAAAATCACTCCTGGTTGAGAAACATTTGTGTACTACTTGCTCTTAGGTAGAAATCCAGAGACTCTGTCTGTCATATCAGGAGGAAAAGCAGGAAAAATGGTCATGGATACCGGTAACCCTGAAGATGTAATAATGGGAATATATTATATTACTTCTGGTTGTTTCTGTTTCTTTTGAGAATGAGAATGGAAAAAAATGCTTTGCAGATTGGAGAGGAGAAGAGCAGCATCTAGGAGAGTGGGAGGGTGAATAGTCTAGGGATTAGATTGCCAGAGAGTTAAAGGTAGTGGTAATGAATTTAAAGTAAAAACCAGTCAGCATGCTTAAGGCATTATATCTATGGTTGTGGGTGGAGGGCAAGATCATCAGAGAAAAGCAGATTGAAAAAATGGTATTGAAGGACATACAATATGGATATGGAAATAATTATGAAGAGAAAGAACAGAAATAATGAGGGAGCAAGAGAACCAGGAAAAAAATTTTATAAGAAATAAGAAGATCTGAGCATCTGTAGATGTCCCCAACAAGGAGGATAGCAAGTGGTGTAATCTGATGGCAACAGGTCTAAAGTCAGGGGTTTTAGAAAGAAGTGAGAGACAGTGGTCTGGAAGAATACTTACCCCACTTCTGGCCTAAAATGCAAAAGGAGCATGAGAGAAATAGCTGTGACTTGAGAGGGCTGTAGGGGAAGCTGTAGGGGAAGCAGGAAGAGGGAGAGCAAAGATTCAGTTAGGACAAGACGATAAAGGGGCATTTTTAAATGCCATTGAAGATATAATGGATTTTTCTCATGAGGAAACATGAGTTCCAGATGGCACCATGGAAAATGAGAGGGCAGAAAAGGGGGAGAAAAGGTTAGATGAGAAATTGCTCAGAATTATGTGAAGAGAATAGACTTCGTAAGATGATTTAGTAAAGTGGAATGTAGGGCACGATGGGATGAATACTAATTGTTTCCTTAAACAGTGTCTTTAAAACATTTTGCTTTAAGCGGTGTATTTTCTGTGGCTTCCAGTACACACTTTCACCAAGCAATACTTAAGCTAGGTATGTGTCATACATTTGACATACTCTATTTTCTTTTTTCATCTCAACTATTCTCTTTAAAATGTAAGTTACTGATTTGGTTTCACAACTCACTAATAGACCATGATTAGCAGGTTGAAAAATATAATTTTAAACAGATTATGCACAGGTGAAATTGTGAATGGTTGAGGAAATATGCTTTTTCCTTAAACACTTTTCAGTGGTGGGGAACTAAGTACAACTCTGTTGTTAAGAAACATGAATTTCCAAATCTACAGATATGAGCAATGTAATTTTTAAAATTTTACAATTGAGTAAACCTGGAGGAAGTGATGGAAAGCTCAAGAGTGACTCATTAATACAATTTTTGCTAATCCATCAGAGTGAAGAATCAGAGAAGTAAACTCAATTGTTCATTGTCCTCTAATTCTTCATTATGTCAGATTGACAAAATATCAATGAGTCACTGTTGTGTTTTCCATCCTGCCCTCCAGGTTTGGAGCAAGCTTAGGGGACCTCGATTATTAGCCATTTGTTAATATTGATTGCCATTGGAATGATCATTGTTGCCCTAAACTATTCCTTAATGATTATTAAACCTCAGCTATATGTGTGTTGTATTTGCAGCATGAATCTGCAAGACACTTTTCTCTAAGTCTTTTTCCTCTCTGACAAAGCTGCCAGAGTTTTACAGCCCCAAGTTATTTCTTTCCTCATATATTTGCCTCCTGAACAAATGCTCCTACAATGTTGGAGGTTGTTCTTTCAGTTTGTGGGTGGAAGTTAGTTTGTGGGTTGTTCTTTTAGTTTCTGCTGTTGAGTCTGTAAGATACCCTGCTGATGTATGTGAATCCCCTTGTCCCTTTGTCTTCATCCGCAAAGCCTCTAACTTTTCCTAAGTTTTAGGGTTTTTACTGCAAATCCCAAAAATATTGTATGCTGCTCTCGTTTCTACACAATCAGATAGTCTCTCTGACTCAACAAACTGTAGAGTCAGCCACTTGCTTGGATGGAGATCATGGAAAGAGGAAATACAGAACTAAAGGAATTTAAATTAATAGCTCAAACTCTTATTCAGCCGTATTAACAAGCTATTTGTGAGTGTTTCTAATGGTGAGACATTTCTAACAAGGACCATATTTGGAAAATTGTAAATACACTTTTCTTTTTTCTTTCTGTGAGTGCTTCATCAAGCTTGTCCAAAATATCCAACTGCCTGGGAATGGGAAGCAATGGTAAGGATTTATAGGAAGCATGAGAGAAAGAATGAAGTAACACAGCCATCCCCCACCGCGTCCATGGTTTTGCTTTCTCCAGTTTCAGTTATTCATGGTCAGTCCTGGTCCAACAATAGTAAATGAAAAATTCCAGAATAAGAAACTCATAAGTTTTAAATTGTATGTCTCTCCAAGTAGTGTGATGAATCCCATGCCATCCTGCTGCATTCTGCCTGGGACATGAATCATCCTTTTGTCCAGCATCCACTTTGTACATGCTACTTGTCTTTAGTCACTTAGTGCTTGTGTTTGAGTAACACTTATTTTATTTAATGATGGCACCAATGCACAAGAGTAGTGATGCTGGCAATTCAAATATGTCAAAAAGAAGCCAAGTATATGCCAAAGAGAAGTTGTTAATCTCTAACCGTGCTTCATTTATAAATTGAACTTTATCATAGGTATGTTTGCATTGGAAAAAATAGCATAGTATATATGGAGTTAAGTATTATTAGCAGTGTCAGGCATCTACTGGGGATCTTGGAACATATCGTCCATGGATAAATAGGGACCACTGTATTTGGCTTCTAATATGCAAAATGGGATTAGGCAGCAGAACTAATTAACCAAGCTATTATCTTGATAAACTAGGGCATCTCATCCTCAGCATGGCTGACACTTAGAAATGAATATTTCTTTGTTGTGGGGTACCGCCGTGTGCATTGCAGGATGTTTAGCAGCATCTCTGGCTTCTGCCTAGAAGCACTGCACCCTAAGTTGTGACTACCAAATATGTTTCCAGAAACTCTCTTATGTGAACAAAATTACCCCTAGTTAAAAACTGCTGTGATAGAAGGTTTGATAAATTTCTTTAAGTTATATTTAAGCTATGAGGCCAGAGTTGAAGGACTTTATGATAGAATCTCCCATAGGATGGAGAAAACACTCCTTTCCCCTAGAGTAGCTAAGCCACAGAAAAAGGATATAATCTAAAGATAGGGAAATTTGTACGACTAGGAAAAATTCTCCCCCATTTTCCTTACAGCAGTAAAAATATTCTTTCACTTTTGGTCCTATTACTATCCTCTGTTAATACGTTTAATTATTTAATTGCTACTCCATTTAATAACACTTCAGCTACTTGAAGGCATGTCCTTCAAGTTCTTCTTCTTTTTAAAATAATCATTTTCAATGACATACTAGTGAATTTTTCTTGTGAATAATTTTCATGGGAGCCCAGGAAAAAAAGTATAAGCTATCTTTATCTCTGTGTGAATTAAAGCAAGAATATACATCCTCAAGGCATCCTTAGACATGCAACAGACATGCTTCTTAAGACATTGACAATATCCACAAATGTGATATAGAACTGAAGAAAAATGGTTTCTTTTATGAATGCATAGTTATCTTATATGTTATTGGTGTCACACCAAAAGCAGAGCACTTACTTCTAGTGTGCATTTTGGCAGTGGAAAGCTAGAATCAACTATCACGACTCTTAACATTCAAGAAGTACAAAAGTTTTGGAACTGCCTGGGGCTGAGGTTGCCAGTCTCCAGCCTAAGCCCCAATATTAATAGTCAGTGTGACTCTATCTTAGTAAGTTTAATATCTGATGTTTCTTCTTTTTGACAATAATTGTATCTTTTAGCCTTTATTTTTAAGCTGTAACATTAAGACTATCACATGGAAGAATAACTGGAGAATGATTAAAATAATTCCAGTGGTTATAAGAAATTAATAACGGGACAAAAATAGAGAGAATGTGCTAGAAATGGAGATAACAGTCACAGAGAGGGAAGTAGGGGGTTTGAAGGTAGAAAAAAGGTGGGGTTGACAGGGTGGAGAAACATGTAGAAAAGAAACAACAACAGGAAAGTAGCCAAAAAGTATAGGTTATGAATGTGCTTTCTGCCTCTTCTTTTTGGGAACTGATGACTCCCAGTCAGCTATATCAACTGGAAGGAAGGAGCAGGGAGGGAGCGGTTATGGAAGGACCTGCGAATAGAGAAACTGAACACCTGAGAGGAAAAGGAAGGAAAGTGAAACCACAGAGAGAGGAAGGATGGGTGTTCAAAAGTATTCCAGCTATTGGTGTCTCACAGCTAAAGTTATGGAAAGTTAGCAGAAGGAAAAGAAATCTGAATTTAAAATAGAAATTCATCATCAGAATAAAATCTAAAGAGGACAGCAAAGGGTGAAGCCTTTGTTAAAATTTACCTAAGAATAGACAGCTGAGGCTCTAACAAATTATTTAAGCATAAAGATTTCAAGAATTAGTATATGTAATTTCAATTTTGAAGGAAGGTAATGTATAAAATATTTTCAAGAAAATTGGGGCTGACTGTATAGCTGGAATTATATCTGTAATTCAAGCACTTTGGGATGCTGAGGCAGGATGATTGCTTGAGTCCAGGAGTTCGAGACCAGCCTGGGCAACACAGAGAGACCAGGTTTCAACAAAAAGCAAAAGAATAGTTAGTTGAACATGATGGTATGTGCCTGTGGTCCCAGATACTTGGAAGGCTGAGGCAGGAGGACTGCTTGAGCCCAGGAGGTCAAAGCTGCAGTGAGCCGTGATCATGGATCGAGCTGCACCACTCCAGCCTGTCTCCAAAAAAAAAAAAGAAAAAAGAAGAAGAAAAGAAAAAAAGTGGGGCTTGGGTTTGGTTTTATGATAGTTTTGGAGCTGTGTTTTATAACACCAAAAGGCTAAGTCTGCTGAGCACCAGAAGCCTCTACAAAAGGGCTGGACCTAATAACCCAGCTGCCTCTTTTCCTACGCTCTACATTAACTTAGTACATAACATAGAGCAAATTAAAAATATATTGTAATAAAGAATCATTTATTTTAAAGTTATTTAATTGTGATTATAGATTGTGACTAGCTGCAGTCGGCTGTGATGCAGTCAACTGGCTGTGATGACTCCAAAATGACTATTTTATTTCTTTACCATGAAGGCTTGATAGTCCCCTTTAGAGGCTTTTAGAAAGGAGACTAATGTATAATTTCCAAAGAAGTTCTAATGAAAGTTTAAACCTTAAGATGGAAGAAATAAACATGTTAATATGCTATTTAATGTATTATTTATTAATTGTAAGACTAACAAATATTTGTAGATCAGTCCCAGGGTTGCTATGAAGATCAAATTTTAAAATGTATGTGAACTGTTTTGGTAACCATAAAACACTAAAAAAATGTAAACTCTATTATTCATATTTCTCCTGAAATTAGTCACTGTAGATGTTCATTACTGATACTTCAACTAAACAAGATGTTAAATGATAAAATATATCTGAAGAAAGACAATTCAGTTCCTGCACATTTAGGGAGAAACATGAAGTTTAGTAAACAGTATGAAAGCACTATAAAAGGGAAAGCAAAGAAATGTTTATCAAAGTTTCAAGAGGCAAAACATTTACTACTGTTACTTTTATAAGGAGACAATCACCCTCCCAACATGAAAATGTATTAGGTTTAACCTGGGGAAAAAAACGTGCAGAAATAGCTTCCATTTGTACGACATATTTCAGAAAGAATAGTAAAAAATAGTCAAGCAATAGTTTTGTTATAATGTACAATGTTAATAAATATCTTTGAAAAGATCAGAAAGTTTGATAAACTACTTCAGATCTTTCATATAACCGGTGAATAACAGTGCTAAAGAGAAATTAAGTTAAAACACAACAATATAAAATAAAAGGTCAGTACACAGAGGAAACTGGCAGTAGAAAGTTAGTGTCGGGTGTGAAGGAAGAACTTCTAAATAAAAACTTCTGGAAAGAATAAGGGAAGAAGAGAAGAGGTGGCCGTGCGTGGTGGCTCATGCCTGTAATCCCAGCACTTTGGGAGGCTGAGGCGGGCGGATCACCAGGTCAAGAGATCGAGACCATCCTGGCCAACATGGTGAAACCCTGTCTGTACTAAAAATACAAAAATTAGCTGGATGTGGTGGCGCTTGCCTGTAGTCCCAGCTACCCGGGAGCCTGAGGCAGGAGACTCGCTTGAACCAGGAAGTCGGAGGTTGCAATGAGCCACGATCATGCCACTGCACTCCAGCCTGGCGACAGAACGAGACTCCGTCTAAAAAAACGAAGAAGAGAAGAAGTAACACAAAGCAGAACAGGTTTATCCCTCTGCATAGGCGAGCCAAGTATTGGCCTGATTCTTTGATTTCAAGAACCTTTGAAGTAGGTTCAGTTTCATGAGCATGCAATCTGTGCAGTGTCACAGGGACCTACTCTCAGAAAGACTTCATGTTAGGTTTAAAGCTCTGCCATTGCCATCTTGAAATTTTAAATAAATTTATCACTAAATTATGTTTTGCAAATGAAATCTAACGGGACAATGGAGCCTATGAGTGCGCACAGGAGATAGATGCCTCAGTATGAGTGTCCACGAATGTTCCTTACTGCCACATTTATATATAGCATTTGTGATGCCCCAGGAGCATAGAATTCCAGTGGACTCACAGTGTGTAGCAGTTCAGTGAGACATAAAGGCAGTATGAGGTCAGTTTGTTACAACTCAGATTGACTAAGGGTGAGGTGGGGATGTAGGGGGACTTGCTCAGGTCCCTGGGACACCACGCTTTGAGTTTCAACTAGAATTTGTTTGGAATGCAGAAAGAAGGCCATGGTGCTGAGCTGCTTTTTACATATTAGCCAACCACTTATGCTGAAAATAAGGACAGAAGAAAAGGGAAAGACAGGACAGTCCACAATGCCTTTTGCTTTCCTTCCTTACTTATCAGTAAGTCAAAAGTAGAATGTATTGGTAGAATGTGTATCCTTCAAGAAAGGAAATATAAAAATATGTTAGCTTTGTGTAGATTTCTACTGTTCTGGTAACAACAGAATACATACAAGATACAAAATAGAATTGTATAATTTTGGTGATTCTGCATATAGGTTAACTGGTCTTATATTTACATCTAAAACTGGCATGGCACAATATGAACACAAGGAGTAAAATTTGTGCTAATGATTTTAAATTTAAAAGATTTTCTACTTGGAACAAAATTAAGTGCTAATAAAAATAGTATAAGTTGAAAAAGAAGGAGAAATAGAAGAAACACCTTTCTATTTGAATACCTTTAATGATACTTTTTCTTTTTTCTCTTTTTTTTTTTTTAAAGATATCTCACACTTTTATTTTGCACTGGGCCCTGAAAATTATGTAGCCAGACCAGTCTAAGATGTCTGCACCATTTCCTCACTGTAACCCAAAATACCTTTTCACTTACTGGGTCCCAAATTCTGTTAAGATAACACAAAGCTTATCATTCAGCAATTACCAAGAAGCTTAAAATGCTAAAAGAGATGTAATACAAATAGCAGTGGACCTGATTTTTAAAAGAGTGATTAAATTCTGGCACTGTCACTATGTGTATTTGAGAAAATTGTGTACATTTTTTTTTATCCCTTCATTGCCTTAACTGCAAAATGGGCTAGATTATCTATCTGTAAGTCCTCTTCAAACTCAACGGAATCTAAAACTAAATCTGTGTTAAGCACATATAAATGGCTAAACTATAGAACTCTTTACAGATTTCGAGGTTATTAGAGAAAAAGACTCTTGATATCTGAAAGGAAAAAAATTGGGGCTGCAGGAGATGAATTGTTTCACTTTTTCACAAGATCAGTTCTACAATTAAAATCCTTAAGTAAAAGTTTAAAAAAGAAGTAAACAGAGGATTGAAAACACTACTGTGAACTGGCTTCGTCCTCTGCCTTTCTCTTCCTTGGCTGATGTCTCCTGGCTCTCATCAGCCTCCAGCCAGCCTCTCCTTAACATCAAACACCATGTGTTCAAGTTGCAGAGTTCTGATGGAGAGATATTTGAAGTTGATGTGGAAATTACCAAACAATCTGTGACTATCAAAACCATGGTAGAAGATTTGGGAATGAAGATGATGACCCAGTTCCTCTACCAAATGTTAATGCAGCAATATTATAAAAAAGGTTATTTAGTGGTGCACCCACCACAAAGATGACCCTCCTCCTCTTGAGGATGATGAGAACAAGGAAAAGCAAACAGACAATACGCCTGTTTGGGACCAAGAATTTCTAAAAGTTGACCAAGGAACAATTTTGAACTCATTCTGGCTGCAAACTACTTAGACCTCAAAGGTTTGCTTGAAGTTACAGGCAAGACTGTTGCCACTATGATCAAGCGGGAAACTCCTGAGGAGATTTTCAAGACCTTGAATATCAAACATGACTTTATTGAAGAGGAGGAAACCCAGGTACACAAAGAGAACCAGTGGTGTGAAGACAAATGACATGCTGTGCCTGACACTGTAACACTGTCAGGATTGTTCCAAATACAGTTGCACTGCTATGCTTATAATTGTTAATATTAGACAAACAGCAGCAAGTCAATTGTATTACAGAATAGTGTCCTCAATGTGTGTGTAGTTTGAGTACAGATTCCAAACCTATGGCTGAGTTTCTTCTAGTATGTTCGAAAGTTTCTTTTTTCTTCTCTCTGAATAAAACTGAACTGTGGGTTCTCCATAAGTGGCATTTTGGGCTTTCCCTCTGTTTTGTAAAGCAATGTCTGCCTAGTTTATTGTCCAGTTAATCTTAGTGACCTTTTAAAAGTTGGCATTGTAAATAAAACAACTTGCAAAAAAGTTTTCTGGAATAAAATAGAAAAAAAAAGAAAACACTACTGTGTACAAAACACCTGCTAAGTGCTGAACACTGTTCATGTTATTCCTCTAATTTCTCACAATCAGCGTATGAGATATATGTAAAAATCGTCATTTTAAGAACAAGAAAAATAAAGCTTACAGATTAAGTAAATTTCCTGAAGCCACATTGTTAATGAAGTGGTAGGATTTTGAATCTCAGCTTGGATGGCAGCAAAGATGATACTCTTTCCACTATAACAGAGAAAAAAAATGTTTTTTAGAGAGACTTAATGAAAGTATATGAAATAAAAAGTTCAAAAGTTAAGTATACAAGTAACATGGAGAAGGAAACCCATATGCTCATTCCATTTTAGCTTTCTCAGGTGATAAATTAGGAGTCACAAAACTACAGGAGATTAACTGCATTACTGATGATATAACTACATAATTTTAAATGTTTTGAATAACAATTGAAATGAAAATATACAGAAATCAAAGTCAAAAGAAAATGTAAAATTTGTATATAGTTTTTGGTATTTTACAATACTCATTTTGGGTGTACATTCATGTTACTTCAGAAATGTTTCAAAACTTAGAGTTAATTAGAAAAATGACTGTAGTCATTTTGAACTCATTGAATGATATTAAAATAGCCTGTGTTCTTATTTTTTTTTTAAATTGAAGAAACCATCTCATTCTGAAATGTTTTCATTTATATTTCTAAAACCTGTTCTTTGTAAACCAGCCCAAACCAATTATGTTAATTTTCTAAGAACATTGGTTAATTGGGTTTCCTTCTAGCCTTTCAATCCTATAATCAATGCAAAATATAACTGGAAAGCTAAAACATCTATAATTTTTTAAAAACATCCATAATTTCTTCATTTATGGTCCAGTGGGAAAATAAGGCAGAGGGAACTGCTTGCCTAAATTCTCAAACTGAGTCAGGAACAGACTTCTAAGTTTGATGCTTCTTACGTTAAGCTGATAATTATTTCTGCTTGTTCATTCACATCCCAGCTACATATCCTGTGGCCCAATCCTGGCTGGTTGACATTCGGAATATTCAGGTGAGCCAAATTAGCCATGATCAAGTGATGTCGCACGTACATATCCTTTGACTCATCCATTCCTTGTGCCCTCAGCAACACAACTGTGAACACTGGCAATGCAATAGTTATTTATGGCTAAGTTACACAGTCTTAGTTTGCTGCTATAATACTTTATGAAAGTTAATGTTTTTAAAACTTTGAAAAAATATTTTAGGCTTCCTTATTTGTAATACACAGCAATGTTACTTAACCAAACTAATTCATTGTGTTGTTCTGAGGTTTGAATGAGATAGCATGTGAGGAAGGCATTTGTAAACTCTAAAAGAAGTATTTTAATACAAAGCAATGGCATGGAAAGCCAAAAAAAAATTACACAGCTTACAGCTATATTTAAAATTATTAGCTTTCTAGAAACTATAAAGTTTATATATTCCATTGGTTTATAAGGATGAAGTGAAATTTGGCATTTTCTGACAGTTTTAAGAAAAATAAGCTTAGATACACATCCTATTGTACTATTTCCTGTGGTCAACAAATAGTCTCTATTGGTTTGCTGTGTTCTTTCTCTGTGTATTTAAGCTAAAGCTAAAATCTCTCAATCCAGAAATTTAAAAAAAGTTATTTTGAAATCTTCTATTGAGTATTGTGTCTTGTCAGGCGAGCATCTCTGTCTTTTCTTTCATCTTCTGAGTCCACTGTCTCCACGTCCCTCCTAACCATTCCCGTCTCTCCTTGCAACTCTTCTCTCAAAACTCAGTGATGACTTCCTAATTGCCAGATCTGAGCATTTTAAATCCAGCCTTGTTATGATCAAGTTATATTGACTATTCAGTCTTTCTGGAAGTGTTCTTCATCCTTGTTTGCCAAGGCATGCTCTCGTAATCCTCCTTGAAGAAGACACTTTGCATCTTCCAGAAATTCTTGCTTGACTCCTCTGCTTCTTCCCACCTCCAAGAGCAATTGTTTTCTGAAACCCTATCTTAGTCCTCTTCTCTCCTTCATTAATCTTGTTATAATATAGTGAGAAGAACTGGCTTCTGTACAATACTAAATTTTCCTCTCTACGAGAATGATATATTTCTTCATTTATTTCAGTTTTCTCTTCTATTTCTTGATAATGTTTTATAATTTTCTTATTATAAGTCTTCCATAAATAATTTTATTTCCAGATATTTGATATTCCTTGATGTTCACTTTGATTCTTATAAAAGTGTCTTTTTGTTCATTACATTTTCTATCTTTTGCTGCTGGTATGTAGGAATACAATTGACTTTCTATATATTGCTCTGAAATCCAGTCATTTTGCTAAACCCTTCTATTCATTCTAGTCATTTATTTGTGAACTCTTGGATTTTCTATGTAAATGTCTACAGCTGACTAATAGATTAAGAATATTTAAGATACTTCTGAAGAGTAAGGAAGAGGAATTTGCTCTACTAGATAATGGGATTTACTGTTAAGTCACAGTAATTAAGACTGTGCAGTACTGGCCCAGGCATAGATAAATGAATCAATGAAACAGAATAGAGAGAACAGCAGCACATACGCATATAGAGCTTATGCTCAATTCAATTCTACTTTCATTCCTAAAATACCACTAAAACTACTTGTAAGATGCCTAATGATGTCAACTTGCTAATTATAATGAACAATTCTCAGTCCTGGTTTTTCTTCCCTTTTCAGCAGCATTGACACAATTGATCATGACCTACACATGGAAGCACCTTCTTCACTTGACTTCCAGGATACCACATTGGCTTGCTTCCTGTCACTAGACACTCCTTTCCTGTCCTCTTTTCTGGTGCCAACTTATTTCACCAACCTCCTAATTTTTTCATAAGACCTATCTGAAGTCTCAATCATTGGACCTTGTCTTATCTCTAATTAAATTTTCTTTGTTGATGAATTCAACAACTCTCATGGTTCCCAATATTTACCTATATGCCCATGAATCCAATCCATGCTCCTATATCAGTTGCATATCCACACTTGAAATTTTAATAGAATTATAAACTCACCATGTGCAAATCTTACCTCCAGTTTCGCTTCTCAAACCTGCTTGACCTGAAAACTATCCCCTCTCACTTGATGGCAGCTCTATTCTTCCAGTTGGACAAACTAAAAACGTTGGAGCCCTCTTTTATTACACTTATTTTTGCTCATGCTCTACTTCCAATCAGGAAATCCTTGTCTTTACATTTAAAATATGTCCATCTTTAGTGTTCAGAAAGTAATTTCTAAATACCATTCCTTATTAATAGAACCAGAGCTCCTTAAAGACATGACTGATTGAAGATCTGGAGCAGAAATTCTGCTGTTTTGTTAAATTAGAGTGCAAATAAGTTGTCAAAGACCATTAAAGACCTAGGAGCCAACTTGAAGGCATAGCTATTGACCATACTTGCAGTAATTTCTCATCAATAACAATTATATACGCAGTGGACTTAAACCTACCAAATATGTTTATATTACCAGTTCATTATGGTACCTCAAAGAAGCACACAGACACGGTAACACACCTTGGCTCATTGTCTGTAGAGGATGCTAGCAAACCAACTTACTATTGTGAAAATTGGTAAGAATAAGAATGTGAGATTAAGTGTGATTTTCCTGTACCTCAAAATGATCAAACAGTTAATTGAAGAAATTTTCTTTTCATGTAAATTGTTTGTACTGCCTCATAATCTCTTGCTATACTTTCTGCTCTGGCCATTACTTAGGACTGCTTCATGTAGCTGTAACCTAAAAACACATTGCCTCAGCTGTACCACTAGTCTCGTTCTGTTTGCTCTGGGAAGACTCAATCACTTCAGTGTGGAACACTTGCTGAAACCTTCCTGGCACTCAGTACATACACAACCTAGAAGAAAAAAAAGTTAATACCCTATAAATTGGCCACTGGCTAATGGAGAACCAGAGCCAGAGGATAAATTTGCCTCTTCTGTCCTTCAAAAGAAACGTGTGAAGTACATTCTATACAGACACTCAGGAAATCTAGTGAGACCGTATCTCAGCTGCCCACAGTGGTGGCCAGCTCAACAGCATATCGTTCCATTGGCTTTCTCTCCTTCCCTCTTTCATTCTTCCCTATCTTGTTTCCTGGAATCACTTTTTATAAAAAATTATCAGCATCTAAGTCTTTGTCTCAGGCTCTACTTTCTGGATTAAATGAGGATAAAATAAAAATATTCCAGGTAATAATGGAAGAAAAAAATGTTACAAGAAAATCCCCATTTTTTAATATCTAATGAAATACTGTGTCAAGGCAGTGACCAGCAATGGTCATTATCATTCCTAAAACAGACAAGCAAACATGTGACTACTGATAGGTGTTCACAAAAACCACCTATGAAGAATTCTGGTCAAGTCTCTAGAGATTTAACTGCCAATTAACAGAAAGTAAAGGTAGCAGAGGAATATGATTTAATGACATTATAATAATGTAATCAGAAAAAATCCAGGATATAGAAAATTTCATAGGACAAATAGCCCAGTTTCTTTATAAAATAAATTACAAGAAAAAAACTAAAAAGAGGATTTGTAGATTTTTGAAGAATTAAGAGGCTTATAAATCAGTTACAATTTAGTTATTAATTCACTCTAATTAAAAAGTTAGTATGGTATAAGGCAATAAAGGAAATTTGAACACTTATTTAATACTTGATGATGTTAAGAATTTAATCTTACTTGAAAAATGTGATAATGCCTATTTTTGTTTTAAAAATGTTCCTTATCTTTTAAGACTACATACTGAAATATTTATGAATGAAATGATTTGTTCTATGGAACTTGCTTCAAAATAATCTTGTAAAGCAAGGAGTGGAAAATTGTAGATAAAAAAAGAATTGGTCATGAGTAAATCATTAGTGAAGTTGGAAGGTGGGTGCATGTGGGTTTATTATTATATTCTTTGTACTTTTGTATGTGTTTGAAATTTCCAGTAATAAAAAGTATCCAGAATTTAATCATCTATTGACACTGTTTTCACTATCACTAGACCAGGTGGAGCTACAATTACCTCTCACCAGAATTATTGCAATTGATCACACTGATTTTACCCTTGCCCCCTTCTATAGCCTATTCTCAGCACGGCTAAATTTAAATCAGATCAAGTCACTGAAGGAAGAATAGGATGGCAGCAGGGAGAAACATTAGAAGTTTATTATAATAATGAAGGCTTGAGATCATCCTGGCTTGAACCAGATAGGCTGGTAATGGCAAAGATGGTGAGATGTAGGTAATATTCTGATATATTTTGAAGGGGAATCAACAAAGAATTTATTGATAGATTATACATGGAGTTGGAAAGAAATTGAGGAATCCAGAGTAATTTCAAAGTTTTGGCATAAGAAATTGTGAGAATATAATTTATGTTTATTGTGATGAGGAGAAGTACTGGTTGAGTGTGTTTGATGGAGAAAGCTGTTAATTAAGAATTATGTTTGAATCATGTTAAATATAGTTGTCTATTAGACAACCAAGTGAGACATCAAATAAGAGTTGAATACACATGTGTCTCTCTCTTTGGGGAAGAAATTCAAACTGGATTTTTCCATTTGTGGATGGTGTTTTAAGAAATGGGGCTAGTTGAATAAATGGAGATATAGAAGAAATGTGATCCAAGGATGTAGCTCTGGAACAGTTAAGATTCAGGGAGATAAAAAATATGAATAAAACAACAAAGGAAATGAAAAAGTTTTGAGTGAAGTTAGATGAGTACTCAGAGAGGGGTGTTCCAGAAAGCAAAAGAAGAATATGTTTTATGAGGGAATCATCCTTTAATAGAAAAAGAAATATAACTCATATACGAGAAATGACCTTTCAAGAGCCACTTGCGATAGGCACCCATACATGGCTAGGAATTTAACCTAAGGAAACAAGAAGGAGATTTTAATGCTTTGTGGATTTGTTCATTTATGTCACAAAAAATTAGGAAGAAAAACCCATTACTTGTCAGCTAAAAAAAGAAAAAAAAAGAAAAAGTTTTCATGAAAAAAGAAGTACATAACAGTATGAGTAGCTTAAGTTAATTAAAGGCTGAGAAATAACCATCGGATTTTGCAATGTGGTATTCAGTAGCGCCCTTGCCAAGAGCTGTGTCAGAGAAGTGGTGTTGAAGAAAGCCGTATGGAATGGAGTCAAGAAAACATGTGGGAAGACAAAGTAAGTAAAAACTAGTATTTCATCGAGTTTCGTTATAAAAGAGAGCAGGGATATGGGACAGTAATTAAAAGGGAATATGGGCCAAAGGCATATTTTTAAAAAGTTTTACTTTTGAAGGGAGATACTGCCGCATTTTTATTTGCTGATGGAAACAATCTAGGAGTGAGAGAAAATGTGATGATTAAAGAGCAATACAATGATTTTAGTGGCAAGTCCCTGTATCAATTAAAAGGGAATGAGAAGAGGACACATCTAGAGAGCTTGTCCTCAGATAGCCTCGGAGATAATTCATCAAAAGGAATAGCTACAAAGCAGGATATATGACCTCAGATGCAGGTGGTTTATCTAAGACAATGTGCATATGAATCAAACACATAAACATAACAGGATTGCTGGGCAGCACTTAAGTCACAAGAGATTAATGGTCCAGAACTTACAGTGAGACCAATCATCATGTTTGCATATTTTTTTCCAAACATGCTTAGTGGTGCTTGTGTTGGCATGTAATAAGTGGGAATTGGATTTAACCTGGGTTAAGATTTTGCCTGGTAAGTAAAACAAATGCCTGTTTCAACTTTTAGAACATGGAAATGACCACCTCAGCTTTTCAGAGTATAATTTTCCTCTGACATTCAATACAGTCGTGCCCTACATAACAACGCTTACATCAACAATGGACTGCATATATGATGGTGGTCCCATAAGAATATAATGCACCTGAAAAATTACTATCATCTAGTGACGACATAGTCATTGTAACATCATACAACATTATATTAGCTTTTCTATGTTTAGAATATATACATTAACTTTTCTGTGTTTAGATACACAAACACAATTGTGTTACAATTGCCTGCAGTATTCAATGCATAGGTTTATAGACTAGGAACAATAGGGTATACTATGTAGCCTAGGTACTTAGTACCATATAGGTTGATGTAAGTATACCCTGGGATAATCCAACAATGATGAGATGGCTTAATAATGCATTTCTCAGATCTTATCCCCATCATTAATCAACCTGTGACTATTTATTTTCTATTTCTGGCATGAAATGAGGATTCTATAAATGTTTGTTGAATAAATTATAGATTCCCTATATTGTCACTGGTTAGAAGTATTCATTACAGCAATGTCAAGATCAATATTGGACTACCTATTAGTTAGTAAATCTTAAGTATTAGTGTTCTCTGGAAAAATTAGACAAAGCATTTATTATGTAGTTTAAAAGTACATTTTATTTGATATTTTAATCAACCCCAGTGGTATATTCTTTACATCTGTTGCAATATATTTCACTGATAAGGAATCTCAGAAAAATGAATTTTAATTAAGAGACAATCTAAAGGTTAGCTGTTTCAGCAGCATCTGAGCATTTTTTTAAGATTAGTCCCAGCTTTACTCGCATTAGATATCTAACAGACTAATTTATATTATATGTAATTTACTTGGAGTATCAGGCAACAAAATAATCCATTATAGCTCAACACTTTCAAAATAGTAATTATCCTATTTGACAAGAATGATATTTTATTGTTATATGCAACTTTAAAATTAATGCAGTGTTCTCTAACTTATTAAAGAGTGGTTGTCACAATAGTTCAGCAGAATCTTAATAATAAGATATTAATATTTTCCCATTAAAGTAAATGAAAGATACAGATGTCCAATACTCCTTCTATTCAACATTTTTAAGGTCCTACCTAACGTAATAAATCAGAAAATTTAAATAAGAGGCTTATATTTGAAGAATAAATAAACAAAACTGTCGTTATTTCATAATATGATCACTGACATAAAAGAACTATCTAAGAGGATCACCTGTCAAACGGTTAAAAGTAACAATTAGAATTAATCCATTCAGGTAGGCAAATGCAAGATCAATCTTTAAAACTCTGTAGCTTTCCTTTATGCGAGCAACCATAAGAAACAGAAAAAAAGTTAAAGGTTCTATTTATAAAAAGCAAACAAACAAACAAACAAACAAACCAAAGGAAAAAAAATATAGCATGACTGGGAATAAACCTGACCAGGCCTGACTCAGAAAAATATGCTAACTGAAGAACATATATGACATATAAATTCAGAGATACATCATATTTGTTGATAAGAAGACTCAGTATGCAATTTCCCCCTAAGATTAATATGTGAATACAGTGCAATTCTCACTTTCAATATAATTTTTTAGTAACTTAACAAGCAGATTCTAAAATTGTGTGAAAGAATACATGAGAAAGAGCAGCAAAGATAATTTTGATAAAAATCAAAAAGAAAGGGTTTGATCTACTAGTTAGCAAAACAGGTATTACTTTTTAAAAACAGGATTACACAGAAATACAAAAATAACAGTAATAATAGTATATCTACTATTAATGGAATAATAATTAATATTAAAAATGCCCAGGAATAATTCTATGAACATAAGAAAATTTACATGATGATAAAAGTAGAATTTTAAATTAGTAATAAAATGTGGGCCATTCATCAGATGGTGTCAGAGTATCTGATATTCATTTAGGAAAAAGAATAAAGTTACATTTATACCTCACACATCAAAATACTTCTCAGAAAATCTGAAGATCTAAACAACAATAACAATACAACTATAAAATAATTTGAAGAAAAATATCAGAGGTGCATGTTTTAAAGACAGGGATAGTCTTCTTTAGCAAGATGTCAAAACTGAAATTATAGGAGGAAGAATTGATATATCTGGCATTATCAAAATAAAAACTTCTTTAGGGCAGAGAATTCATATAAACAAAATTAAAGCTCAAGAGATGGACTGGAAAAAGTATTTGCATGAATATAACAAGTCTTCAGTATTCAAAACCTTTTAAAATTAGGGATTAGTAAGAAAAAGCGTGCAGTGGCTCATGCCTGTAATCCCAGCACTTTGGGAGGCTGAGGTGGGTGGATCACGAGATCAGGAGATCAAGACCATCCTGGCTAACATGGTGAAACCGTTCTCTACTTAAAAAAAAAAAAAAAAAAAAAAGCGAAAGCAAATTTTGCAATACAAAAAAAGAGGGCAAAATTATGAATAAGCAATTCACAGAAGAAATACATATATCCAATAAGCAAATGAGAAGAAGATAAACTTAACTAATACTAGTAACTAGGAAAATGCAATTTCAAATGTGAGATAGCATGAAAATAAAAAATTAAAAACTTTATACTGAATGCTGGCAAAGGTGTAGATTGTCTGGTATTCTACAAGCACTGTTAGGTGCAGCCACTTAGAAGAGCTATTTGACAGAATCAATAAAATAAATGCCTCTTCTTTATAATCTAGCAATCATGTCACAATATCAATTGTAGAGAAATGCTTGATCATGTATACATGGATTAACATAGCCACATTGTTTGTAAGAGGGAACAAGTCGAAACAAACTAAATGTTCTTCACTAGAAAAATGGTTAAACTATGGGTACATTCATTCTCAAGGACAGTATGTGTAGTTCAAAATAAATGAGAGAGATTTATAGAAAACAACATGCAAATATCTCCAACATTTACTACTGAATAAAAAACAAACACATAGGAGAATTTGTTCAGTGTTACATAACATTTATTTAAAATACCTGGGTACACAGAACAACAAAATATTATGATATATATTCTAAATGAACACACATTTGAATGAAAATGTTTATCACAAGGTCTGGAAGAACATACAACAGGAGTGACCTTTGGAAAGGTCTGAAGATTAAGGCTAGTAGACAATGGAGGCAGCAGCCTATCTATATTTCTATAGTTTACATAGGGAAAGTATTGATGCATAAAAGTAATTTTAACAGGTAACACTGTTAAAGTTAGTTATTATTTCTATAACATTTTAAAGCCCTTCTGATGCTTTAACTCTTTTTTCAGATATTAAATACATTCTTCAATAAGGTCTTTCCAAAAGTGGTACAAAGTATGTTAAAGTGGCTTCTGTTGTAGGGCATTTAGATAGGCAAGTGATAGATGAATGACATAAAGAGATAAATATTCTTTGGAAGGTAAGAATAAGTCTCTGTATGTGATTTTCCTACTCATGCCCCTATTCCATAGATAAATGAGATATCATACTATTTCTGAGTTTTAAAATGGCAATTTTGTTGAATTTTTTAAATTACTAAGAAAATACTTTAGAATCAATGTGGTTATGAATACAGGAAATATATGTGGACATTTGGGAAGCCTGGACACCATAACCTTATTCCAGATGGTCTAATAGTATACACGGAAGACTATGTTTGTAATGCTACTTTTCACGCACGTGTAGCTAAACTAACAACCTAATAGTAGGTTGTGAACATTTTCATGCTAGTCAAAATCTCAAATGTAAGGAAAAAAAATGACAAAATGTCCTTTATTTAGGTAAAGTACATCAGGCATTCACATTTTAGAACTATTGCTTTTTAAAACGTGGTTCAAAACAGAGCTCTAATATCCATTAGGGATATTCAATATCCCACCAGGGAAATTCAGTCAAGATGATGAAAATAGAGATTCAATTCAACAGGTGTTAATGCTGGACATTTTTCAGCAGTACTGGTGCTTGCAGCAAGAAATAGAAATTAAATGGATACTTCTAAGTCTTAAGAAGGCTGTACCTCCTCTGATTCTTTCATACTAGTACAACATTGTAAAGTCCATTAAAACTTTGGGAAATAGACATTGCTAGTTTGCAAATAATAACATTTACATAAGCAAAAATAATATAGATTTTATTCAATGCTCAAGAAAGTCACTAAAATGTCACAATAGAAATTATACTTAAAAATAAAAATGTATGACCCAGGACGCTTGGTGAGGTGTTGCGCACCTCTAGCTCCAGTGACTCCAGAGGCTGAAGCAGGAGGATCTCGAGCCAGAGTGCAAGGCTGTGGTGTGCTATGATCATATCTATATGAATTCTAGCTGGATAACATAGTGAGACTCCCGTCTTGAAAAAAAAAAAGAAAGAAAAAAAATGTGACCTCAGGGAATAAGAAAGAGTACTTAGGAGTACTATTAGAAGGATTTTAGAAAAGAAGAGTTTGAGAAACACCAGAATTTTTTTTCTGGAAGGAAACAAAAGTTCTAACTCTGGGAAGAAGGACATGTAAGAAAGACTCATGACCAGAATCAAGGTTGAATTTTTCAGTTATTAAGGAAAATAAGTTGAAAAAGTGACCTCTAGTGGGCTCTTAGCTTCACACATAAAATAGGCTCTTTTCATTTTGGAATAAATATAAGTTTTTATTACAAATACAAATGACTAAGGGCATAGAATCTGGATAACGTATTTTAAAAACACTCTTAGTAACATAATGTATTTATTTTCATTGTTTTCCAATTTAAAAATCATTCCTTTGAAAGGATTTCACAAATTTTCTTAATATGATCTAATATGTTGAAAGTTAAGATAAACTTTAAAAACTACTTTTCACACATGGTGTGATATTTATTGGTCAAATGCATTTCCAATTGGCCTATGATGGATATAAATTAGATTCATGAGAAATGAGTGATGGAATCTCATCAGCACATGCATTTCTGGGACTGATGTTTCATTTATTTTACCTTTCATTTAGCTGGTCTGTGGCACACCTCTCTAAGACTGACCAGACAGCACCTGCTGGTTTCCCGAATTCTAAAATAAGATTAATCCTCTGCAGCAGTCCAGATCCTCTGCTGAACAAGTGCCATAAACCAGCAACAGTTGTTTCCTGACTTCAGGATCTTAAAGGAAATCATCTACAAAGGGCACGTTGAAAACAAGATGTTGATTTACGGTTGTGTAATGAAATAGTAAAAGTAGAAGAGATCTTCATTAAGTTAAAGATGCAATTTCCCTTAAAAGTCATCATAAATTATATTTTGTTTTTAAAAAGGATAGCTGTCTTTTCCAAAGAGTTAAAAAAATGATATTTATTAAGTACAAAGGGAAATATATTCACAAACTATGTTTTCATTTAAACATAGAAATCAATTGAGGGTTAATAAAAAATGCAAGTTCTAAAGAGCATATGGAAATATGCTGAAGCATACTAAACTATCGTTTTATTCTCTTTCTAACTTGGGAAAATTGTCTTAAGGTTAGGGGATTTTTTAGAAGCTGAACTTTGTAGGTCTTCTCTAATTAAATATTGTCATTTTATAGTATTAATGAGGGTTCAGTAACTGTTTAAAACTTCTGCTAGTTCAGCTCCACTCTTATTTGGAGAAATATGAATATGAAATGGGGGTGTGTAATCTTAGTATTACTTTGATATACTTTTCATATATACTTTAAACTTCATTCAGACAGAGATTGAATTAAACGAGGATTAAAATTTACCCTCTTCTCCCTGATTTCTTTTTAACTTTACTCTGTTGTAAAATATAAACTACAAAACAAAGAGTTTTTCATCATTATTAATAGATACATAGGTTTTGATTCTTCTAGGTCCTTTAGAAAAGAGGATATCTGAGAGATTATTTTAAGGGATTAGCTGGTTATTTTCCAAAGTCATATAGATGTTTGAAAATATTTCACATAGAATCATTTTTAGGGCGTTCATAGGATAATACATCAATAAAATGCCTTTATTCTTTTAGAATACAGATTCCTTAGTGACCGTTTGATGACTTGTCTCGCTAGTGCATACCAACGCTCGGAATGCATCTCGCATCCTTTAGTAGCCAGCTTATCAGGACCTCCCATGCTGCTCACTCCAAGCATAAGTGAGCAAACAGGTCTGGCTGTGTGCCCTAAAGACCAGCATTCCTAGCTTCCACCAGACCACCAGGGAAGGGAGCTCCTGAGTGCTGAGATTCCAAAGGAGTCTGGGGGAATGGGTTTCTACTCAAGATGTTTGGGGGAAATAAGGAATCTATTCTGAAGAGTAGAGGAGTCTATGGTTCACACCCCAAGTTTATTTGTCTTATTTAATTTCCCATCTACCATTTTCATGAAAATGAACAAGCTGTATCCCTTTCAGTTTCCCAACAACATCCTCTTTACTGCACAGAAAGAACACAGGAAACAACTCTCTTTATTCACAAAAGAGAGAAAAGGTTTATAGTCCTAAAGTTGAGAAATCGCAAGACAATGGAAAATTCACAAAGACCTACAAAGGGGGATTATGAAAATAATAGATTTAATGTATGTAGTGCCTATCAGCCTATCATGTGTCTTGGACTTCCACATTTTATCTCTAAGCTTTACTACAACCATAGATAGTTGTCAATATTCCAGTTTACAGGGAAGAAAACTGAGATTCAGAAAAGTAAAGTGACTTGTCAACAGTACTCATTTCGACGGAGCACAACCACTGAATGGTACGGGGAGTGCCATGGTCTTTCTGACTCCAGTGTACCTGTGTTCCTGTTTTTGCTCTACATCCCAAGACAGTCTAGAAGGGCAGTAAGAGCCGTGGTCACTCCTTAAGCCATCAGGATTCCCAATATCTGAATTATCATTTTTATTAGCTGCCTAACCAATAATTCTGAACCCTGACTCAACAAGTTATGTTTCACCAATGTATTATACTAAAACAAAACAAAACAAAAAACAAAAACATGTCACTTGTGACTTTTTCAGTCTACCTAGAAGTCAAATACATCCACTGAAGTACACAAAGATATTAAAGATGTCAAATATAATTCCCAAATGAAGACTCTGCCTTTAATGTAGGTATAGAAAACTTTCAGGTAGCTTGTGTAGGTTGTCAATTAATATACTTTTAGAATGCAGCAACAAGAAACAAAGAATTATTATGCTTTGAGACACTGAAAAAGAATCAAAAGACTTTGAATCTCTGAGGCATTTGTTTGACTTTAGAACACTAGAATATTCTAGGCTGCTTGCCAAATAAATATTTGATTGAATATAAATAAGCTTATTATCATGTGTGTTTATAAGTGTATACAATACAACTGAGGGTTAATAAAACAGTTGATACCCAAGCAGACTGATATTTTCCCAGAAAAAAAAAAGACATTTTAGTAGGCCTATGTTTCTTAGGACATTTTTCTTCTTAATACTTTCCAAATTCTGAGTACCAGCATTTCCAAAGTACCTCATTATACTACAGCTTCTTGCTCTTATGAGCCATAGAAAATACATGAAATTTAACATGTATAACTTCAGAAATCTCCTCTCATCTACCATGGCAAAGATCCTTTAATTTTCTAAATTCACCTTCCCTAAAATGTGTATCGGATGAATGTGCATTTGAGTAACAAAATTTTTAAAAAAAATGTTACCTTTTCAAGTATCCATTCCATGAGTCTCCACTTAGGATGCCTTCTTTAACTGAAATAGAATATTTTTATTAGAGGTTATGCTATGATTTGAATGTTTCCTTCAAAACTCATGTTGAGACTTAATCTTCAATGTGGCAGTATTGAGAGGTGGGGCATTTAGGTGGTGACTGGCTCATGAGGGTTCTGCCTTTATGAATTGATTTATCCATTCATGGATTAATAGATTAGTGGGTTATCATGATAGGAGAACTGGTGGTTTATAAGAAGAGAAAGAGAGACCTGAGCAAGGAGGTCAACATGCTCAGTCCCCTCATCATGTGATGCCCCACCACAGAGAATCCCCACCAGCAAGAAGGCTCTCACCAGATGTGCCCCATCCACCTCCAACTTCCCAGCCTCCACAACTGTAAGAAATAAGTTTCTTTTCTTTATAAATTACCTAGCTCTAGGTACTACGTGATAAGCAACAGTAAACAGACCAACACAGATCACTAGGTAGGGCACCATCTCATCATTATGCTTGTTATTTGGTACTACTCCATTACAATTTAAGGAAATAATGCTATCTTAAAGAGAATAATAATGGCAATCAGTTGACACATGTGTCTGTTCAAGGAACAGATATATTAAATTATGTTGAAATTTAAGATTTGGGTCAATCTGAGAGATTTTTCAAACCTACAGAAATTATTTCTCTAATGACATGTGTGATGACCTTTAATTTGTTCTTGTCACATCCAACTATTGTTTCTGGCATGCAGTACCTCTTTTAAATATATGTATGTATATATTTTTAAAATATATATGTGTAAGTGTGTGTGTGTGTGCATATATATATATGTATTTATATTTAAAATATGTAAATTGCTGAAGCTACCTACCTGACTAATTTGAAGACAATATATAAAAGGCTGGTGACATGGATAATGAAAGTGATGTGAGGCAGCTATGTAAGCTGATAGAACAAAGAGTATTTCACATTATAAACAGAAACTTTTACTTCTGAAACTAGTTGAATCTGATGACCATATAATTTGTATAGCAAATACAAAGGAGAGAAACAGTTATATATTCTAACAAGGCAGAAAATATTCCAGCTTAATATTTGGGATTTTATTCCAAACTTTATTTTTCCAAACTATTTTCCAAACTTTATTCAGAATAAATGTAAACTGAAAAATGAACACTTTTTTTCTCTTTTTTCCTTTCCTTTTGTTTTTTCTTTTTTGTGGTAATGGGATAGAAGGAAAAAGTGAGAAAAGTTACTAGAAATATTATAATTAGCCTCCCTGTGTGCCTTATCTCTGGACAAACCTCAAGCAGAAGTTTGGATATCAATTTTTTCTAAGTACTCTATTTTATTAATGATCATGTATTATAATACGCAGTTTCTCACAAGTAATTATTTAAAAGTTGATTGATGATAGCAAACTTCCTGTTGGTAGTATTTCAAGACACCTACTGATTTACCATACTTTCTTATATTTATTAGACTTATTGACATTTTTCACATTTAGTTCATTCTGTTTAAAAGCGAAGTCTTTTGGTGACACTTCTATCTTAATACTGTACAGAAGGAAATTGTATCCAACAATTGGAGCCAGAACAATCTGATAACTTAAGCTCCCTGTGTGACACCATCTGACATAGAACCTTCTCAGAGGGCATGCACATCGTATGGTTAACTAATTAAGGATTGTGACATTCTTGGGACATACCAAGGGCTACTAAAAGGGAAGTATCTTTAAACTCCCCTTTCCTTCCCTGGCTTATAGTAAGAAAGGCTGTTATAGAATTACCAATAGTTAACGTCATTCTCTATATTTGTTAAAGGTCAATAAGGGTAATTCAGTTAATAACAACTTCCTAAAAGTTTAGGACAGGAAACAATAAAGGATGCTATAGCCAAATAAAAGTTGCAAGGATAACTTCACTGGATACAGTGTAATTGCTGAAGTTAAAATTAGCCAGGTCACCTTACTCTTATGGAAAAAAAAAAAAACTCTGGGAACCTGGCAACCAAATAAATAGATAGAAACTTCCCTCCCATTCATAAACTTCTTTTAGTTCTATGCTGAAATGTTATTTCAAGGGCATACACCGATTAGTTCACCAATACTACTTTCTAAACCAAGTTTGATCACTCACCTAATGATTACAAAGACCTAAAACTTAATAAATATAAGTGTATATTATAACTATGTGATCTAATTATATTAGAATTGAAAATATTTTATAAATCACATAGTGTAACCCCATTGTTTTAGATGTGAAAACAGTTTCAGAGACATGACTTGCCAAAATTTGGTCAGCTATATTAACATTGGCTGGTTGCCATACTACTGACTTTCTGTGGGTGGCAAATTTTTTTAGATGTACCTGTAAGTGCTTTTATCATTCTAGCTCAATGTTTTTCAGAAAGACTATGTTCAACTTTATTATTCAATATATAATAGCAGCATATACATTTAAGTGATTGCTAAACATATAACTCAAAAATTAAAAGAGATTTAGCAGCTAAGCATTAAATACCTCTTCAAAACAACAAAACATAATATCACACTATCAAAAACCAGTTAAAAACATTGCTTGTACTAATCATTTTGTGGTTTAAAACTTGAATTGCAAGCAGATGATTCTGCCCGTCTTCCACTAGGTGGCAATATATCTTTTTCTTTATTAGTCTGTTCTTTCCCAGGGTATGATTTTAAATATATCTGAGTGTTTTTACTTTGAGTAGACACAGTGAAAATTAAGATTGAGGAAACCTTAATGAAGACACCTAGGAAATTGGGATATATGAGGATGAAAGACAGGGTTGTCTTATAAAAACCTGGCATCAAAACTAAAATAATAAATTCTGCTTTATATATGCTCATAATTAAAATTTACATTGTATCTTACAAGATAATGATAAACATTTGGTAGTTATTTGTTGATTTAATTGGAATTTGATTTGTTATTTATTATTAGCATCAAAAAGCACTGAAATTATTTTTAGTCCTGCTCCTTCTTAATCCTTGTATTTAAAACATCATCTTCAAGATTAGGTCATGGTATTTTAAAAGGCATTACTTATTTCCATAACCTGTTTTCAATCATGACTTTGGGAAAAAACTACAAAAATCATTTATTTTTGTATAGTTAAGCCTTTGTTTTAGTGTATTTATGTCCATACTTAGAGATATTTTATTTCTGAACTAATTAGACAAACATTATTTTCTTCAAAGTATGACAGGTTTCAGTAAACTATTTGACTAGGGTATTAGTTTCTTAGGGCTTCCGTAACAAAATACCACATATTGGGTGACTTAAACAACAGAAATTCATTTCCTCATAATTCTGGAGGCTACAAGGCCAAGACCAAAGTGTTGGCAGGTTTGGTTTCTTCTGAAGTCTCTCTCCTTGGCTTGCAAATGGCCGCCTTCTTGCTGTATCCTCACATAGTCTGGGTTCTCTGTGTTGTCTGTGTCTTAGTCTACTCTTCTCATGAAGGCATCAGTCTTCCTGGATTAGGACCCAACCAATTACCTAATTATAAAGGCCCTATCTCCAAATACATTCACATTCCAAGGTACTGGGGGTTAAGACCTCAACTTATGAACTTGGGTAAGGGGAAGGGCATAATTCAGCTCATAATAACTAGCAAGTATGCATACACAGCATACTCCACATTTATAACTGAGGCATTGTGGTATAGAACCAAGAACGCTAGGTTGGAAGTTGGAGTTCAAAAGCTGAGGAAAGTTCCTATAGATTATTTAATCCACTGATTCTTGATCCCTGATGCATAAAGATTTCTTTGGGGCACTACCAATGCCCTGACAAAATACCCAGATATTATGATGAATTAGTTTGAAGACGGACCAATCATGAGTGTATATTTGTATACTTTCCAAATGTTTCTAATAGGACCACAGTGAATAATCATTGATTTAGACAAATATTTCCCAGAGGTGATTAGAGAATTGCACAGGGGGGTTTATTAAAATGCAAATATCAGGCCTGGTGCAGTGTGTCTCCTTCCTGTAATTCCCAGAACTTCCCGAGGCCAAGGCAGGAACATTGCTTGAAACCAGGAGTTCAAGACCAGCCTAGGCAACAAAGCAAGATCTCATCTCCACAAATTTAAAATAAAATTATCCAGGCACAGTGACAACGCAGTTTAATCCCAGCAACTCAGGAGGGTGAGACAGAGGACCACTTGAGCCCAGGAGTTGGAGGGTGCAGTGAGTTATAATCCTATCACTGCCCTCTAGCCTAGGTGACAGAGTGAGACTCTATGTTTAAAAAAATAATAAAAATAAATAATAATAATTTTTTTTAAATTTAGTATCCTAGCCACTGTTTCCATCATTCTGAATCTCTAGAAATAGAACCAAGCCTATTTACCACTCTCACCAGTAATTCTTACAAATCCTGAAGTCTGAGAATCTCTGATTTCATCTAACCCTCTCATGTACAGATGAGAAGATTGGCGTTTAGAGAAGTCAGTTCTTCCAAGGTTACACAGCTAGGGAATGGTGGAGACAGAATGAGAATAGATGTTCAATATGACATCTAATCTAATTTCTTAGCAGGATTCTCTGTGCTTATAAGCAACTTTGAGGACTTTAGAACGCTCCTGTAGCTGTGGCCTCAGAATTAGACAGCACCTACCCTTTCTTTCAGGCATGTGCTGACACATCTAGAAGGCAGGATCATCACAGCTATGTTTATATAAGGGTTGCATTCCAAGAGCCCTTATTGTGTTTGGAGATAATAAGCAACATCAGAGCTGATGGGTGATTGTGAATACTGCATTATACCTGGTTCTCCTCTGGCCCCACCTCCTCGGACTCAGGCCTGAGTCCTAGGGGAATGGACACTGCATTAGAAAGTAAAATGACATTAAGTGAATGGGAGAGTCTGTTTCCCTAGTACCAGAAGCTTCTGCAACAAGAGTCAGGGGTGTCTGAATCAACTGAGGCTCAGAGTCACTCACCATCAGGAAGTGGCAGCCTCCGTGCAGTCATCAGCTGGCAGAGAAGCAGCAGTTGTTAACTAGCAGGTTGGAGTTGAGAGCAAAATGGTAGCTCAAAAGTTTTCAATTCTGCTGTTATTATTCATTTGAAACACACAGCTTCAGACAGCTCTTGGGAGCTTGATGTCAGAGTCTGAATTGGTGAAGTTCGTGAACACATACATACAAGTAAGTTGTGAAACAATTTTAGAAAATAAATGTGTAAAAGTCTGAAAAATAAAAAGTGAATTCCTCAGAGGGTGATGATAGATGAACACCCTAAATTTTCCATTAAGATTTAGCTTAAAAGTTTCCTTAAATAGGGACTTGCTCGTGCAAATACATTTGTCTTATTCTTACTAATGACCCAACATTGAGTGGGCAAGGAGGAGTAAAATGTGAAAATCAATCTGAAACAATGGTAGAACATAAATAATGTTTTTTTTAAAGTCTGTATTTACAACAACGTAATTCAATTTACTCTCAATATTTCTGGAACATAGCTATTTTCTAGACTGATGTGCTTCTACATGTTAAATTAAGTTGTCATAGGACTGGTTCTAATCTTTCTTCAGTGTTTCCAAAAGTGAGAATCAAGAACCACATACTCTAAAATCATCTGCTGCTGGTTGCTGAAAATGAAAATTTTAGGTCCAACAAAAGATTCATCAAATCTCTGAGGGGTCCTATGGGAAACTGCATTTTTAACAGCTACCTTGGTGATTTAGAAACATCTCTTTCTGTGTGATCTATCTTCATAGTGTCCTATGGATAGTATTTTTCTTTCCTTTGTGAGCTCTCAGTATCTATGGTTTATGTCAGTAAGATGGGGAAGTCATCGCTGGAGGTCCCCTCTTTTTAGCACCTTTATCTGATTTCCTATTTGGCCATGCCCCTGGGTCTTCGAGCAGGCTGCTATAAAGATGCAGTATGAGAGGCACTCAGAAATTGTACATTAAACTTTAAATTTCTTCTCCTGAAATGTATTCAAAGGAAACCCCCCATCCCAGAGAAGAGAGTAATTTGTGAATATATATATATATATATATATATCTGAAATATATATATGAAAAAATATATATATCTAAAATTCCAAGTTTCTATTTCTGAGTTGTTATAAATAAATGTATTTTGAATATTTAAAGGATTTAAGAAATTCAAATGTGAGCTGCTGGCAATCATATAACTTGATGAGACTTGTTTTTACCATGCTATTAGCTTTACTATGCATGGAATTATATTTTTGAGTGTTAGGTTTCCTAAATATCTCCCTGGTTTTAAGTTTAGGCATGTTAGGAGGTTTAATAAACACTTTCAGATGGAGCCTCAAAGTCAAATACCTCTGATTTGGAAGGCATTTTAGGCATTAGTACCCTGGTGGAGAAGTTCCTTTGCATATCAATGCTTCATCTTTACTTAGACTGCTCCAAAATTAGAAATTAAGCTAAAGAAGAAAAAACCTTCATGTAAATTCAAACCTTTTTTTTTTTTGCTGTTTATTCATACAGGTGGCAATTTTGGATACTACCTCTTTGTTGGAGTGGACAGAACTAAGGGACATCTAAGAGAGTCTAATGGTAAGAGACCATTGAAAATGGGAGGTTCTGAGATGGAATTTAGAGAGCAAATTGACTGTCCCTGAAAATAAGCTTCATGACATTCACCATTTATCTACCTAGCCCTGCTAAAGCAAATAGTTAAAATGGCACTGTCTCCAAAAATATTTTAATGAAAAAGTCAATTTACTTACTCCTCCCTAAAGGCTGACTTTCATCTTTCTAGGAAGAACCCTGCAGGAATATTTCCTTTATTTTCTTTCCTCCACCTTCACTTAGTCCTGACACCGGACCTCTGACCCTAAAGAAGAACTGAACATTATGGATACTAAAATTTTTCTAATTACATGATTTGCATCCATTTGGGGGCTGGGTGTCACTGTTTGGCTATGTTTGTCTCTCTCAAAGACCCAGTGAAATCTTGCCAGAGGGTAAAAGAGATCTTTATTCATTTGTTTGGGAGAGAAAAAGTCATTAATTGCTTTAAAAAAAGTTTCACACTTCACCAAAAAAAGTAACAAAACACAGAAAAAGTTGCTTTGAGTTGCACAGGCAATAGTGTAACACCAACACACCCACCCAGAGATGAATCCTCAGAGAAAAGTGCAGTCATGGTGTGTCTATCCAGATTTTAACCCCAGGAGCAGGTGTGCACAATAGATCTTAGTCAACGGTAGGACTGATTTCTGGATTTCTACTCTGAAACCCACAGTAATGCTCGTCTCCAAAGAAAATGCCATATTTTAAAAAAAAGCATAATAGGAATTTGGAATTTGTGGCTGGACATTTCTGGGAAAATAAGTAAAGGGACAAAAAGTTAACTTGTCCCATGATCATTTTTCTTCCCAATCTCTCTCTTCCTTCTTTCCTTCCTTCCTTCTTTCCTTTTCTTTACTCCCTCCCTCCCTCTTTTCTTCTTTCTTTTCTTTCTTTCTTTCTTTTTCTTTTCTTTCTTTCTTTTCTCTCTCTCTCTCTCTCTTTCTTTCTTTCTCCCCTCCCCTCCCTTCTCCCATCTCCCCTTCTTTCTTTTTTACCTAAAGAATTTATTCCCTAAATAATTTGGGAAAACAAGATATTGTATGCATTCTTCAAGTCTCCATGTTTTAGCAGCATTAGAGTTCTTTACAATTTTTTAAATCATGCATTATTTTTAAAGATCCATTTAAAAACACTAAAAAGCTTGAGCTGGAATGAGGGATCTGTTTTGATCTGTAGAGGGAACATTGTCTTCATTAAGCACTGAGCACAGTGTAGCTTTCTAAGCAAGGTACTATTTGTTACATAGAACTAGGAAAAAGGATAGGCTTCTTTCCTGCATTGTAACCATATTTCCTACAGCATGGAAAATACAGCTTTTTTCATCCTTAACATTAGGCTGACTTATAATTTTTAAGCACCAGGAACACACTGTATTTATAATTTAAGATTATTACAGCTAAGCCAAGTTATATATATATACATACACATAGAATTATCTGTGTGTGTGTGTGTGTATATATATATAGTTTTATGTGGTGTACCTGTGTGTGTATGTGTGTATGTATGTGTGTATGTGTGTATATATATATAAAATGAATATATAATGAATATATATAATGTGTATATATATATAAAGTGAATGAACCTATAGGCTTATATGATGTTATGTATCAAATATTTCTTCAGTGACCCTCCTGTAAGCTTGAGGCACAGAGAAAGTCCTGAGTAATTACATGTACAACCACAAAATCAAACCAGCAATTACTCCCACCTCTGGTTAAAAAAGAGCAAAGATCATTAAAGTAGGTCAGGGCCACAAAAGACTTCTTATAGAGGTACTAGAGCATTTTGACCACCTGAGAAAGATTAAGTTGAGGCCAAAAGCATATCTCTTTCACCAACATGGGAGTCAGTCATACTCAATAATATAAAAAGCTGATACATGTAGAAATCTGTTTGCTTTTCAAGACACCCCTATGTGATAAGCCCAATAATACAGGTGGTATTATTCACATTCTCAAGTTAAAAAAAAAAAAAAAAAAAAAAAAAACTTAGATAAACAGAAAGGCCACCAAATTTGGAACAGGGCTCCTGAAATAAGAGCCACTGTTTTTTTCATTACATTACTATATTCTCATCTTTCTGTTTCAGGGTGACAACAATACCGAGTATACAATGCTGAAACATAATGGAGTGGGATTCTCAGTAGCCTTTGTGTAGGTTGTGAGAATTAAAACAAGTCAACATATGAAAAGCACTTAGAATAACATTTGCCATTTATGTGCCTGTGTGTGTATTAAAATGTATACGTATGTTTGTATATATAAATATATGTATGTTTGTAATATACATATTTGAACACATATGCACATGCTTGCAAACTTGTAGATTTATATTCTAGTGCTCATACACAACTTCAAAAGAGATAAGTAAATAATAATCTATCCAGGTTAGCTATTCAAGTAGAACATCTGTAGCAGACCTCTAACCCTAAAGATTAAAACAAAAAAATTAATTTTTTTTCAGTTTCTTTATTGACTAGTCCTGCAGAATACAGATTTCTAAAAAGTTCTAAGTTCCATATCTAAAGTGTGAAAAGCAGAGGTTGCCGTAGGAATATGCTCCATGGAGCAGAGAGGCAAAGAGCTCTATGGCTCCTACCCAGTCAGGTTACAAAGCCAGAAAGCAATCATTTAGTCGCACCAGCCTGAGGTATATGTTTCTGCCTCAACGTTGTTGGCTTTCTGTCAAATACAATGCATTTGGAGGAGGAAAAGGGAGTGGCCCAGCTTCTCATCCCAATCCCAGTTTAGCTCTTGGGCAAGCCAAATTTTCTACATCCCTTTGGGGTTATTTTTCACCTTCAGAAAGACAATGAAATTTCCAAGCGGGGTGAAACTGTTCAGGAGTCGGCTGGTTGTGTGTGTAGGTGTGGTGTGTGTGTGTATGTGTGTGATATATGTGTATGTGTGATGTGTGTGATGTATATGTGTGGTGCGGTGTGTGTGTGGTGTATGTGTTATGTTTGGTGTTTGTGTGTATGTGTTGTGTGCGTTGTGTGTGTAGTGTGTATGTGTGTTGTGTGATGTGTGTGTGTGGTGTGGTGTGTGTGGTATGTGTGGTGTGTGGTGTATGTGTGTGGTGTATGTAGTGTGTGGTGTGGTGTGGTGTGTGTGGTGGGTATGTGTGATGTATATATATGTCTGCTGTCGCGTTTGTGTGTGTGTAGTGTGGTGTGTGTGATATGTGTGGTGTAAGTGTGGTGCATGTGAGTGGTGTGTGTATGTGGTGTGTGGGGGCAGTGTATGGGTTCAGGTATGTGGTGTATGTGTGGTGTGGAGTGTGTGGTATACGTGGTGTGTTTGTCTGTGTGTGGTATGTGTATGTGGTATGTGGTGTGGAGTGTGTGTGGTATGTGGAGTGTGTATGTGGTGTGTTTGTGTGGGTGTGTAAGCAGTGTGTGGTATGTGTGGTGCATGTGTGTGGTGTGTGGTGCGGGTATGTGGTGTATGTGTGGTGTGGAGTGTGTCTGGTGTATGTGGTATGTGTGGGTGTGTGGTGTGTGTGTGTGGTGTGTAGAGTGTGTGTGTTTGTGGTGTGTTTGTGTGGGTGTGTGGGGCGTGTATGTAGTGTGTGGTGTGGAGTGTGTGTGGTGTGTGGAGAGTGTGTGTGCTGTGTTTGTGTGGCTATGTTGTCAGTGTGGTGTGTGTGTGTGTGTGTGTATGTATGTATTTGAGGCCGAGAGAGCGCTGGTGTCTGTCCATCTCTTTCAATCCCTGGGTGCTGGGGGCATCCTAGCGCCCAGCTAATGGAGAGTGCGGCAGTGCAGTCTCCTTCTGGGCTGGTACCGCCACCTTAGCAGTCAGTTGCCTAGTGGATGGCGCAGAGTCACCAAAGGAACTTTCTGGAAAAAAACTTTCTTTGGTGACGAAAAGCTCCAAAAGTGCTTGAGAGCCGGAAAAGCGTGGAGGTGAAGAAGAGCTGAGGGAAGAAGAAATGGAAGCTACCATAGAATGAGGCGAATTGATTCCAGGACCTGGGATTGGGCAAAGGGAGAAGAAAAGAGAAAAGCTAACACCTGCCTAAGGAGGCCTGTCGCGCAGGCCTCCGCGGCGCTCCGCGTCTGGCTGCTCCTCGGTTCTGGTCCCGGCGCTGGAGCGGCGCAAGCTGTCCCGCACCCGAGCAGGCTGCACCGCCCCGGGAAGGGCGGAGGAAAGCCTGGGCCGACTGGCGGCGGAAAGAGAGACAGCCAGCGCCGGAGCGCGCGGAGAGGCTGTCTCGGGGTTCCCGCCCTCGGAATGGGAGCCGGGGAGGAGGACTGCATTTCCCAGCCCTCGTCTGAGTGTGACTGGTGCTGGGTGCTCAAGGTTTCCCGGTTCAGGGTCCTGTACCCTGGGCAGGGCGCCCTATGAAAACCAACTGCGGAGAAAACTTAAAAACAGGCAGCGCGGTTCAGAGGGCCAGGGGCTGGGAGCCCCTCTCCCACGCCGCGCACCCGTGCTTACAACTAGCCCGCGCACCACTGCGGCTGCAGCACGCGGGGCTTTGGGCGTGGCACGGCCGCAGAGCTTACGAGTGGGACTCTGGGACCTTGGGGACTTTCCCGGAGAGCGTCCGGTTTCCATCTTGGCTGACCAATGCCTGCAAAGAGAGATGTGTGGGTCCCTTCCCTGGCCTTCTGGTTTCCAAGGCCTGTGGGCGTACACTGTACCCTGCAAATCCATCCTGGGGAGTACAGACGGCCCCCACCCGCAAAGGCCTCGGAAAAGTAGAAAGGCAAATGAGGCCAGGGACTCATCTTCTGGACAGACCCGCTTGGGTTCTCTGGCTCCAAGCACTGGGTCAATCCTGGACATTCTTCCACTGATTGGGATGCGACAAATGCTGGTGAAGCACCGCTTGTCTTTCAATTTCCCATCCTCAGAACCTACGATTCCTGCACTGGAAGCCCGTCCACCTGCCTGGGACCAACTTGGCTTGATGCCTGCATGACCCGTGACCTCATTTCCTCCTCAGCTGTGAGCGACCTCAACTAGTTTGGCAGACGGGTGGAGTTACAAAATCCTAGAGACTCCCCTCTGAGAAGGTTCAGACACAGGAAAGGGTTATGATACCTCAGAACGCTTGAAAATGCAGCATTAAAATTAAACATTTCTGAGTTTGCCTTGGCTGAAGGCAAACGTAGCTTTGGGCACTCTTCGTCTACTGCTTCCCGCCAAACTGGCCTTGTGGGCAGATTGAACAGCATAGCTACCCAGCCCGAAAGTGGCTGCCACTAACACACCTACCTGGATCGCCTGGGCAGTAGCTCAGCCAAGGCTCGGCTTTCTTCCTGATCCTATGATTAAGTTAACGACCACACAAAAGAAGACACAGGGGAGGCTCACTGAGTGTCTGCTCGTGGCAGTGTCTACACGTACTCTTTAGAAAATATGATTCCAGCCTATAACAAAGCCGATTTCAAAAAGCAATATTTACCTTTTTCTAGACCTCAGTGCATCCCTGTCTGAATCTTCAGTGGAAAGTAAAGCTGCCTTACGGAAAAGGAGATTCCAGAAGGATCAGATAGGAAAAGGGCATTCAAGATTTTTTTTTAAAGGTAGGCCTTAGGATAAGCTGTGTGTGTGTGTTTGCTCCAGAGATATAGTGTCCAAGACAGGGACAATTTAGTTTGCCTATCAGGTATTGTGATTTAAGGATCTGTTGATTCAATTTGCCTTCAAATTTGCCTTCAATTTGCTTCCCCACTTCTTGTCATCAAATTTTCTTCACAATCTTGGCCTTTCTCTAGAAAGACCTCTTTGTGTTCAAGTGGAGCCTGATTAACTTATCAGGGAAAAAAAATTCCCAGTGCTAGAAGTACTTTAAAAATAGTAGAACCTGCTTTGCTTATTTTATAGATGAGAAAACCAAGCTGCAAGTAAATCAAATTATGTCAGCAAAGATTCAGGGTCACACTAGTTGTGAATAGCAGAGGTAGAATTAGAATTTTGGACTGTTTTCACCACATCTTGCTAGGGTTGAGTGTTTTAGATTATCCAAATGTTGCCCAGGAAAACTGAGAGCAGGCCTCAAAGAAATGTAGAAAAGAAAAAAAAAAGGATGATCTTAAAGAACCCCACCTGCTTTTCTACCAATCTAAGTCACATTCCCAATAGATACATTACTTTGCTCTATACCTACTCTTAACCTGCTCCCTGCCCTAATCATAACTTGCTTTGTAGAAGTCCTAAAATAATGGAGGCTTTAATATCCAATTAGGGAAAACCATTGCAAAGCCTGTAATGAGACTTCTGTACATTTCAGACCTTTTCACAAGTATCCACCTTCATATATAGGGGAGAGTCTTCAGAATGTGAAGAAAGGAGGAAAAAAAAGTGGGACAACTCCTGTGATAGCTACACTAGTGTAGTGCCTATTTCCAGAGTGACTATGGAGATGCCTGTGGATTAAGTGCATGCTATCTTAAGACCTAAAGGATCATTGTTCATTTGGTTTTATGTCTAATGGTTACTGGTCATACCACATACACCTAGACTTTGTACACTCAATATTTAACTAAGAATTACTACCAGTATGTAAAGAGTACAGAAGTACTTTTCATAAAGGGAAGAGTAGAAAGAAGAGGAAAATTGTCAGGTTTTTGTGCATTACAATGTTTCAGGACAAGTTTTTTACAGAGGCTATGCAGTTGTCCATGCCTTTAGAAAGAAAGCTGGGCCTTGCAATACATAGACCACGAACAACCATAATCATTTCACCTTGGTTTTTAGGGAAACTCTGCCTCAGGATCTCCTAATAGTTTATAACAAAATGCCAATGTAATGGCATTAGAGTACAAGATACCCTTCTATGTAGCCATGACTAGTAGAACCTAAAGTGGGCTTTTCATCTGGTCTCACAGATCCCAGCCTGAACATTGTCTCAGGTGATTTGTGAAGATGCTAATTATCCTGCTGCTGAAAAGAATGCTGGTGTCCCAGTGACAGGTTAGCTGCATGGCAGGCATCTTTGTCTAAATGATTTGTCTTTGATCAAGATGCCCAACACTTTCCAGCTAAATATTTTCCAAGTGATAATAAAAACTTTTCTCCTTTCAGGCTCAAAATTGGCTTGGAGTAAATAAATGCAAAAGGTGCCGGGTTTATCATTCCTCTCTGATGTTCTTTCTTCCCTTCTTTTCAGGAATTCAGTGAAAATGAATGGCATTTACTCAAAGTATAGTCCTTAGCTACAACAATAAAATTTTAAAACTTCCCAAATATTTGCTTTGAAGAAAATAGTCATTTATTGTCAAAGCATCCAACATACTCAGATAAACTATAAAGTTTAATAAATATTTCCAGGGATAAAAGAAACACATAACTATTCAGACTCCATTTCACTGGCACAAAATTACACTTTGTATTAAAAGGAAATACATATTTACATAATTGATGACATTCTTCATTGAAGTCCATAATCATTTCATTATACATGCACTTCCCCCTGGAAACTCAGATTGGCGACCCCTTTTTATTCATTTTGTTTATTTTTGTAAGAACACAAACGATCATCAAGAAATGCAGAAAGCATCTCACCCTCCTCCTTTACTTTATATCTAAAATAAATTTTGCCCTTACATATAATTATTACATCTAAATCGTAAGTGCTTAATAATTTAAGTAGAAACGTATGACAAATGCATCAATATGTTGCAATATATGACATTTTAAAAAATGTACCTTTGTTTTGGGGAAAGTGAAAATGCGTGCATTCAAAAGAAAACTCCCTCAAACAACCCACCCAATCAAAAATCCACCATCTTGGTGTGTGTGTGTGTGTGTGTGTGTGTGTGTGTGTCCCGGATAAATATCTCGATGAGGTTCCTGGGAGCGGAGGACGTGTGTAGTGTGTGGGGGTGATGTATGTGTCTGTGTGCAGTGTTTCGGGGTGCAAGGAAGCAGTGGATGTTCTCGCGTTTATTCCTGCAGGTGGCTTGACTGTGCGTGCGCGCGCGTGGAAAGCTGGGGTCCTTTCGGAGTCAATTATGCGAGGTCATGTGCCTGGAGAGGTGGTGGCGCTCCCTGAAGGACTCATTGCAGATGGGGCACTTGAGTTTCTCCTCTCGTCGCCGCTTCACCAAGGGCTCCATCGCATACTCCTTTTTGTGGTGCGACCTCATGTGGTACACCAGGTCGGAGGTCATGCGGAAGGAGGCATTGCACTTGGCGCACCAGTTCTGCGCGGGCAGACACAGCGAGGTGAAGGAGGGCGGCAGCAGCGTGAGCGCCGAAGGCAGCTGCAGCTGCAAGGGCCCGGCGGCCGCCGCCGCAGCAGCGGCTGCAGCGGCAGCGGAGCTCTTGGGCCAGAACGCGGTGGCGTACAGGAAGGGGCTCTGCTTGGGCAGGCCGCCGCCGCCGCTCGACAGGGACCCGCAACCTCCGTTCAGGTCCGCGGCCCCCTGGAGCTTCACCGCTAGAGGGTCTGCGGCGGCGGGGTAGAGTCTGGTGGGGCCCACGCCGTCGGCGGGGTGGCACGGCTCGAGCGCGCCCAGCTTCTGGCCCAGCACCAGCGGGGATAGCTGCGAGAAGGAGCGCGCTGGTTGCGAGAAGGCGCTTTTGCGCTCGTCCGACGGGGCGCCCTGGCCCCCGCCCGCGCCGCCTGCAGCCCCGGCGCCCGTGCCGCCCCCACCGCCGGTGCTGCCCGCGCTGCCCAGCTGTGGCACCGAAGTGAAGGCGCTGCCCCTCGCAGGACTGCCGCCCTCCAGCCGGCTAGGCAGCGGGCCCCCGGGCCGCGGGGCCAGCAGCTTCTCGGCGCCCACTGGCGACGCGGCCGCGGGCGTGGAAGAGGCGCCGCTGCTGCCAGCGTCCTGGTCCTCAGCGGCGACGCCCCCGCCGTCCGCGGTCCCCTCTTCCTGCAGGCCCGCCGCCCGGGCCGCCTTCTTCACCTCCACGAAGGCGCTGCGCTTCGCCTCGCCCGTCTCGGGGCTGGGCGGCGCGAAGAGGCGGCCGTTCTCTTCCAGGCCGAAGTAGCTGCCCGAGGCTCGGTACTGCTGCGGCGTGCACACCAGATCCTCCTTGGAGGCCGGGAGGGGCCGCTCTGCGAAGCGGCCCCGGCCTCCAACCAGCCCCGCGCCACCGCCGCCCTCCGCCGTCTCCTCCGGGAATTTCCTCTTTCCTTTGCCGCCCGTGGCGATGCCGTCGGGACTCAGCTCCGCCTCCTGGTGGCCGCCGCCGCCGCTGCTGCTACCGCTGCTGAGGCTTTGTGCTGGGGAGCAGCTGCTGCCTCCCCGGGAGTTTTCCAGCTCCCTGGCCAGGTTGTGAAAGTCCGTGGATGGCTTAGCGCTGCTGCCGCCGGCGGCAGCGGGTGGGTTGCTGCTCTCGGGGGAGGGGGCTGGGTAGTGGTGGAGGGGGCCAGCTTTGCAAAACTTGGGACCCGGGCCTAAAGGCGCGTCCTGCTGCTGCTGCTGCTGGTCTTTGCCACCGCCACCGCCGCCGCCGCCGCCGCCCCCGTGGTCCTTGGTGCCCACGCCGCCGCCCTGTTCGTCTTGGGGACTTATATCAGCGCTGTGAAGTCTCTTGGGGCAGCGGAAACGCAGATGAGCCACATAGGGGAACTCAAACTGGAAACGTTGGCTGCATTCCAGGCATGTGTAAGGGGACGACCCTGCTTAGTGAGCAAACACCACACACGCACGCACACACATGCACACCACATGATTACTCAACTTCATCCCCAAGCCAGTTTGCCACCATCCCTTTGACAAATCCACCTTCATTTCTCAGGGCCTGAGTGCCTGAGAAAATAATGACCAACCTGATCTAACTTTCCCCCTGACTTGGGGGGAATACAGCAAACAAGCCAAGTGTCCCCACTTTATCCTCACCTATCTGTTTAGCTTTATTCTGCACTATATCTCAGAAGCTTCCTATGAGACACCCAAAGGGAAGAAAGGCGCGCCAACGCGCTGGGTTAGCCCCCGCCGCTCCCCGCGTCTCTCCCCGGCTAGTGAAGGGCCCACACACAGGTCTCGAGCCAACCTACCATTCATTTTGTTGTGGGATCTAGAGGGGCAGAGCAAGAGTAATTCAGTCAGTTCTTTCCCGTACCAAACTAATAACTCCTCGTCTTTGGCAATCCTGCGGAGAGAGCGGTAGAACAGCTGTCCGTTTTTTATATAGGCTTCAAGGTTCTGCTCTTCCTTGTCTCTGGCCGATTGGACCAATCGCAGCCACATGAGACCTTCTGAGGAACCATTTGCTGCTGAGGTGTCTACCTGCAGTTTGAAATAGAAGCAAGAAGACAAGAAGGAGGGGGAGAGGGACCCCCATGAAAGAACTGAAATCAGAAGAAATAAGACCATTTCTTCTATGTTAGTCTTTTCCAAAATTTATCTGAGACCACGCTTCCAAAAATTTGGCCCAAGTTGGACCTGTCCTCATGTTTGTAACCAGTAGGGAGGATAACCATTCTTTGAAACACTTTTGAAACATCATATAGATTATTTAAGTCGCCGTTTTTATATACTGATTGAACACTAAATGAGGGAATTCTTAGAATTTAGTGTTAACCTCTTGAGAGTGTAATTCTAAGTTATTCCACATTACAAAGGTATGGAGAATTTTGCTTCTTTCAGAAATAAAGCAAGCTTAGATCTTAGAAATTATGCTATGGCAATCATGTTCCTAATCTTGGCTTAAACAATTAATAGGTTTTATGTGAAGAATAGGAAATTAGAGGCCTTATATCTTCCAATTCAGGCATATGGATTTAATGACGCTTTACTGTCAAAATCATTAACATTTTTATTTAAATACAAACTCTGGGCACTAGCTAATATTACCAAAGAAACTAATATTTAGGGGATGAAGAAGCTTCCTCAAATGGAAGGCAAATGTACCCAATACTTTTCAAAGAACTTGGAGAAACTTATGCAAATAGCCTCCGCCCCAGTGAAATCTCCCAGAGTTCAGGAAGTCGTGTTCATCAGCAGGAAAACCCAGAACTGAAGCGTTGATTTAGATGTTTCTAAGATTCCAAAAAATCAATTGACAATAATTTGATTTTAATTTTCCTTTTCGAATTTTTGATGTGTTAAATGGGATTGCTTGCATTATTGCATTTTCCACAGGTAAAACCTATCTCCGCTTGTTATTAGAATTATTTTTAGGCCATTTCCAACAGGACATTACCCTCATACACCTACACAGCACCAGCAGAGACTTACCCGAAAGATATAAGGTACCGTTCTCTTGTCAGTAGACTTGAGAGCTATGAAAGCTATGCTGTCATATAGGGAAGTATGGCTCAGAACACAGGGACCAAATATAGCATTCTCAGGGATGTCGCAGGTGGTGTAAACGCTGGTAAAAATATCTGTCAGACATTGTTGGACAGCCTTGGCATCTCCATCCCAGATGCCTCGCTGGATGCCCGTATCCTCCATCACTGGAGATAGACACACAGCACAAGAAAGTGAGTTACATTAATGCTTTGACCACCATTAACCCAGGTAGAACTGTTCAAGTGCTAGGCAGATTTTCCTTACACTTGCCTGATTTTTTTGCATAGCTCTTATTTCAAAATTAAGGCAGATTAACATGGAATATTTTAAAGATGAAAACTAAGGGATACTTGTTAAAAGAACTAGAATAGTGAGAGATCTGGAGCTGACTGCTTGAGAGAAAGAAAAGAAGGGGCTAGGAAAGACTAGATCATTTTTTGCACTACCTTGATGTTGGATTGGGTAGGTTGGAGGTGAAGTTCAAGGCAGAATAATACTTTTTTTTTTTTTAAACCAGCCAATAGACCTTCCTTTCTGAAAGAAACTTCTAACCCTTGGGGGAAAGTGCCTCTCTGCCTATGTATTGAACTGGGTGCCCGGGAGCTGATTTTTTTCTTTTCTTCCAAAGAGGGGAGTAGCATTAGTGAGCAGGCGGAGACAGCGGAGCATAGCGAATGGATTTCAAGTGGAGTGTCAGGGCCACTAATTCTGTGTCAGCTAACCTTTCTCTGCAGCCTACAGGAAGGGACGTATGTCTACTCATTACCATAATCCAACACTGTTCCTCTGAGGCTTTAATTAAAAGCAGCAAGCAGAGGTAATTTTTTTTCTGGGCATGCTTATTTATGGATGAGAGTGAATCCCTGTTACCTTGTTATACAAGGGGGTGGATTGAGTCACATGTGGCTCATGAAGTGAGCAGGTACAGGACAGGCCTAAAGTGTCCCCAGTCTGAAATACTGTGTGTAATGACTGGTGAATTGTCACTCCCCCTACCCCATACGACCCTGTTTGGACAAGAGGGGGCAGCCCTGCCTGAGCACTCCTCAGTGGGCTCTCCAGCTGTTTAATCCACAGCAATTTAGAAAGTAATGCCCCAATGGAGGGTTCTCTATTAAGCTGTCATAAAGGGACATGTTCCTTCCTCTGGATACCTCGTACAAGACTTATCATTTAAAAAACAAAACGAGTATTTAAATTCTTAAACTAGCTTTGAACTAGCTGCATTGCTTAATATTTCAGACTAATCAAAAGAGTCCTCCAAGTTTGTTGTTCCTTAATAATATCATGATTGGCAATTATTTATGTATTTTTTTATAATTAAAGTAGCAGGAAAGCATAGATCTAATTGTTGTCGTGCAAAGCTGTTCATTGTGGAAGAATATCAGTGACGTGTATTTTTGTTTTAATTTCTATTAACCAATTAACCCTACACGTGCGATTACAAGGTAGTGCTTTTTTTCCCCATTCCAGCCAACATAGCCTAAAACTTTGGTTAGTCTCATTTTCCATTCATCCTCTTGCATCCGCCAAATGTCAAGTGTTGGGCTGTATCTCCCAGGCAGCAGAAATAAGGGAAAATATCCATAAAGTAGAAACTTTCTCATGCTACATCATCTATCCCTGGACGTTTTTACCCCACACAAGGTAGACATCCTGATTTTTCATTTCAAATTAAAATACATTAAAAAAAAAAAACCCATACCCTCTCATCCCCTTTTCAACGGAATCCTATTCTCCTCTTTTCAATTTTCTTCAATTCAGCGTTTTATGCCCCAATTTCTCTCTTCCTTTTAAAAATCTCTTTCACACAAGCGATTCATTGTGCCGGGAGGTCGCCCCGTCACTTCGGGCAACAGCAGGGACACAGTCATTAAAATGCAGTTCTACCTAACAATACGGTGGAAAGGTCCTCGCTACGCCGCGCTAATAGCGGTCGGAGTCGCGGCGCCAGCCACCCGAGCCTCAAGCCCATCACAATAACCGCTGGGCAACAGCCTGGGAGCGCCCGCCCGCGTGCGGTCGCCTTTGCCACCCAACCTTTCACAGCTCTGTGCCCCGCTCTGGGCCCAGGTTCTTAACCGCTTGCCCTGAGAATCCGCCCCAGAGCCGGCGGCACTCGCTGAAAGCCGGTCGCCGCTGCCAGCCGCTAGCCCTTCCCTCTAGGCAGGCATTGTCTAGCGGCCGCGCGCTCCCCCGTCCCTGCTTCTCCCGCAAAGTGCTCCCTACCCGCTCCTCCTTTTGTACAATATTATTGGCAGTAGAGAGCCCCTCAACGATTATTTTTCTCTCTCTTCTGGATAATAAGGAGACGGGAGATAAAATTTTCTACTCTTTCCACCAAAGTGCCTTCCTCCCATCCCCCTCCCACATCAGTACAAATAGACTTACCAGGAATAAGGTCAGTATAGAATCTCCCAAATAAGGCCACCTGGAACGGGGAAGATGCGCAATCCAGTGTTTCTTTTTGCCTATTGTATCAGTGTATTTCCATGTCAAGAGGTATTGGTGTTGCCGTCTTTTAGGCTCTTCCTAAAGAGATAAGAGAGAGATGGAGAGATGGGGAGAAAAAGATTGGGGGGTGGAGGGAGGAAGGGAGGGGAGAGAGAGAGAGAGAGAGAGAGAAACGGAGAGAGTTGTACAGATGGACCCGATGCAGTGACTGACTGGCACGCAGACACACACTTTTTGTTTGCTGCACATAATCTGCCCAATGACGCGTGACAGCCCACGTCCCCTCCCTTTAACTCTTTGCTGGGCCAGGCGCTCCCTCCGGCGCCGCCTGCCTCGCAGCTTTTTCCCCTGGCCTGCCCGCGCCCGACAGATCCTGAGCTCCTACCCGGGGTGGCAATGCCTGTTAGAGAGCGTCCTGGCGCCTCCTCCTAAAGCTCGGGCCCTCAGGGACGGCTAGGAGGGGAAAATCGTTTCAGGATTGGAAAGGAAGGTACCAAAAGGATTGGAGAGGGCCTTTCCTTGTTTCACTAGGCACTTGGAGAAGCTATGACTCAGAGCTGGACACCCAGCGCGCGCGGACCCCATGCGTATTTCCCCGGGAGTCCGAGTTCCTTGAAAGGGAAAGGGGTGCGGTTAGCCCCAGGGATTCTCTAGCTAGTTGCCTAGGGGTGATAAACAGGCGCCGGCTCTACAAGAGCGCCAACACTACCAAGCTTCCCCCTGCAAAATTCAGAAAGGATGCGCTTTGGTGAGAACTTGGCTCAGCCTTCCCGTCACTCAGGAGATGAGGTTGGAGTGCGAATGCCACCAGACCCCGGAAGGGGACATAAAGGTACCTCCTAGTCCCAGGACACGGGTTCGTGGGCGGAGATGGGGTGGAGAGGTTGGTGGGAAGAGCGCAGGTTACTGGGCTCAAACAGTTGCTGGGTTTTTTTTGCCCTCGGCTTGGTGCATTCTGCGCAGTCCCGGATGGGGTCCCATAATGGGTGCTGTTGGCACTCTGAGACCTTGGGGTTGCGGGGCAAGGGTGATTCAAAGTAAAAATGATTACCAAGATGGGCTCCGGAAAGCTTTTCACATCTAGCGGGTGGAGGAGGAGGAGATGGAGTTGCCGAGGCTGTCTCGGGAGCCTCGTTTGTGCGCTAAGCCATTTAGAGGCGCTGACTTGCCCCTTTAGTGCAGCAGCTGATGCTAATGACTTGAGGTCTTTAACAGCCTGCAAGTTGACTCTTTCATAGGGGCTGCAACATCATTTCGCTGGGTGATCTCGGGCTTCTTTTTCACAGTTCAATTCTCTACTCCTAAGGGAAGAAAGGCCTTTCAGTGGTATAGACAGTCCCTCAACTCCTTCAGCCCCACCCACATACCACTACTTTGAAGTGGGCAATCTGTCAGCAGTAGGATAAATCGGATTGTGTAGCTGGCTAAAGTGGAGGAGGCAGAGCCACAACTTAAGGAGACAGCCTTGTTGCTGCTGTTGTTGTTTTTCCTAGTGTTGAAATAATGTATTTGGGGAGTTGTCAAAGAGCAGCTTACCATGTTAGTTTGATCCTCTCCCAGCTTTGAGACCCTTCTCTGGAACACAGTGGGGCACTGAGGCATTGACAGCCTGGTGACTGCAGTCCCAGGAGGCCAGGGGAGGATTTTGCTGAGGAGAAACAAGTAAGTGCAAGGACTTTCCCAGGAAGTTCATTTTCTTCCTTGGGTGCTCTCTCTCTCTCTCTCTCTCCCTCTCTCTCGGTGTGTGTGTGTGTGTGTGTGTGTGTGTGTGTGTGTGTGTTTCTTTTTCTTTTCTGGTCAGTACCCAATGCAAGTTCCAAATCGCTACCTAGGACAAAGCTAAAATTCACAGAAGAAAGGGCTGCAATATCCCTATACATTGAGAGAAAGTGGGGAATCCCTTAGCTTTCAGGTTAGCTACTGACTTTTCAAAGAAAGCTTCTTGAAGTGCAGTTTTCTTTAATCTTAAGATGTCATCTGCCTTATGAAAGTATGTGCAGTTTTATGTACTTTGGCTGAGGATGACTCCTAATGACCAAGGCTCAGTGCAATGAGGGCTCTCACATGTCTGTATATAGGAATCTGCTGCTATACTGAGGTTCCAATTGTCTTGTGACTGCTCCATTGAATACTAGATTCATTTCTCTCTCTCCCTGTCTCTCCACACACACACACTCTCTCTCTCTCTCACACACACACACACACACACACACACACACACACATACACACAAAGCATGGACACATTGCCCCCTAATACTTCTTTAAAGAATAGGTGGAAGATTTAGAAATGTCAAAATAATGTCTCAAACATCTGGAAAATAAACCTCAGAATTGAAGATAGTGGCCAGAAACTTAAGTGAATTCAGCGTAGAAGAAAGAAGAAAAATAAAGAGCAGAAGAGGCACGGTTATAAACTGCTGCAAGTCAAGATAGAAAAGTAGCCATAAGAGAGTCATGTGGTCCCTTAGAAACTACAGACTGATATATGCAATATGGTGTGTGGGGAGCAGTGTTTAGGAACATAATTTCATTAATCTGTTGAACAGAACACTCCTTAGTGCTTCCTTTTGGTGTTATTTAGAGAATTGAAAGTTTATCTTTCAGGAAAAGTCATCCATCCATGCAAATCATTAAAAACTTATCTTACGTATTGTAAATATATAAGCCTCTACTCCAGAATATGGACATTTAGAAAATAAGATCTAAATGGAAGGCATTTTTCTTCTGCCTGGACTTTCTCTTATTGAATATAGAGACCATTTAAACTATGTTTCTTTTGAGGTACTAAACCTTGACTCCAGCTTGTATAAAACAATGTTTTTGGTACTTAAGTTGAGGGTGGAAGAGCTTGACCTTTTAAATCTCAAGCTAGATAATGGCGACAATTTTATACATCTGAGAGGGGAGAGATTTATTGAGAATCTGGCCAACAGATGCTTCCTTTCAGTTTCACTTTCTTGTCCTCTAATTAATTTTTTTCCCTTCTGCTTTCAGGTGAAGATCCTTAACTATAAGAATTTCCCACATTTTATGAATCTGATCTACTCTTTTTGTTATGAGTTAGATGGCTGACATAACAAAACAATATAGGTAAGATTAAGTTGAAATTCTTACTTGGTGAGTTTTCCAGTAATTTAAGTGGTACACATTTTGCTTGGTAATATAAATGTCCTAAATGACAATCATTAATAGGGGATAAAGAAAATCTACAAATTACTTTTATTTCTGTAGAAATTTATGGGCTAAAACGGTACATAAACTACTTGGAAATCACTCTGCATTAATACTGACTGGAATTCGCTGATACTAAATGAAGGGTTGAGGCATTTATTCAGCCTCAAACAGTACTATAAAAATGTACCTAGTCGATAGCTTCGTGTAACTCACATGGAACAATGGGTTTATGCATATATTTGGAGCTCTCTTCCCTAGGATTTTATTTCCAATTAAGTGATTAGAAGGATGACAATGAAGAGTGGGTATGCTCACCTTGTTCCACTTTAGCAAGGCTCCTTGCAGTCCTGCAGGAAACTGTAGTGTTGTTTTGGAAGAGAAAGCTGGAGAGAGGTTGATAAACGATACCCAAGGTGGTGCCTTTTATGACCTAAGTGAGAGGACGGAGAAAGGGTAAGAAAGGGAAATTCAATTCTTAGTATTAGAATGGGAATAGGCTTTCTCTTCCCAGGGTTGAAAAATGAAGCCCAAAATATTTCAACTTCTGTGATAAGAGGCAGGTAACATCTCCAATAATAATTAAAGTAAAGATTATTATCCTATGAGAATGAAAACACACTAATTTTCTTTTTCTATATCTTTCTAGGTCCTGGCTTACCCACCTCTAACCTTACTGCCAAAACACTACACCAGCAAAGGCTTCATTGTCAAGAGTATGGCAATTCATGGTGAAAGGGAAAAAAAAAAAAAAAAAAAAAAAGAGCCCACACACTGGAAGATAAGAGGATGGCAATAGAGCAGACAGTGGCAGCTCCTTCCTAAGCTTATTAATTTCCCACAGGGAGGTCTCTGGAAGGGGCTGTGAGGGTCGAGGGAGGCAGAGAATAGATCTTCAAGGAGGAGTATTGCATTACCTAGCCTCATCATTGAGAATAAGAAACTTTTTAAGGGATAAACTTGATTGACTACTTGTACATGAAAGAGAGACAGAAATGACGGCTGGTCAATTAAGAAAAACACCAGGCCTGTGCCAAAAATGTTGTTCAGAGGTTGTTAATTCATTTTCTACCATTTTGCCTTTATCAAGAGAATGATACGTGGCAGGTTTTTAAGAAGAAACACGAGGGGTTTGTTTGTTTGCTTGTTTGTTTGTTTTACATCTTGGTGAGTTAAGAAGAGGCCTGCTTGCTGATTTGAATAAAGGATGACCTGAAGGAGTTGGGTGTGGGGAGGGGTGCTTGTTTCTTATAAGTATACATTGCAAGCTCCATTTGGGTCTCTTCCTCACCCTAAGTATTGTAGTTGGTTCACCAGGTATTACGTGAGCAAGTGTTTTCCAGGCTGGCCCTGGGAAAGCCAGAGACTCAGAGTTGAGTAATTTTGTAACCTGTGAGGAAGGACTTCAGGCTCCCAACTGTAGGGATCATTACTCCTGACTCACATTTATCTCTATTGGGCTTTTCCTCATAAATGGTCCTGTTTTAATGCTGCTGCTCCTGCAGCTACTACTACCACTATTATCATTATGATGGTAATCTACCTTTCTCAAGTTTAAAATTATTTTCTCTCTGAGAATTCCCAAGTTTTACTTACACTTCTGTTGCAGTTTAGCTGAGAATGGGATAGTCTTTGAAAGCTATATGTTATTATCTTCCTTTCCTGGATCTGGGTTGCAGTCAACTGGCTTAATAGCCTCTGACTATGACTTTTAGAGGGGTTAGCAAACCAAAGTGATATTGGGGGAAACTACCAACAGGTATGAAATCAGTGCCTCATACTCATCTGTGTGAGTGTGACCTCTGAACCAAATCCAATATCTAATATTTTGAACCCCTGGATTCGCCTAACTTTTATACTCCTCCCCAGATCAGTGTGTAAATATCTGGCAAGAAAAGGCCTGCATTTTTGTCAAATCTTTGGGTTCCCAAGTCCCTCCTAGACTCAGACACCACAGAACAACTTTATACCTGAGCAGAAATTGTCCTCTATGTGTGTATGGGTGTGGGTGTGTGTTTAAGGTTGGGGTGAATGTTGTCAAAGGTAGCAATTAAAAATAAGTTTTAGGACTGTCATTTTCCTTGAATGCTTGTTCATTAAGCAGCCAGTGCTCTTCGTTGAATGTTTTCATGTAAGATGGTTTTGAGAAAATAGTTTGTGTGAAGTCATATAGGACAGCAATTGGTCCCAAGGGAGCAAACTGAATAGTTATAAAGCCTTTGAATGCATCTTAGTGTGAGGGGGGTTGGTTGGTTGTAGCCACGTCTCCATCAGCCACTCTGAACCTCCTTACCCTCTGGGTCAGGCTTTTTAGGCAGACTGGGGATCAGGGGATGTCTAGCAGTCTCAAATTTGTGTCC
>CAUYLG010028375.1:0-58690 GCA_963573385.1 Cacajao melanocephalus | reverse complement strand
GGCATGATCTCGGCTCACTGCACCCTCCATCTCCCAGATTCAAGCAATCAAGCAATTCTCCTGCTTAGTCTCCCGAGTAGCTGGAATTGCAGGCACAGGCCACCACAACTGGCTAATTTTTCTATTTTTTTTTTTTTTTTTGAGGTGGAGTCTTGCTCTGCTACCCAGGCTGGAGTGCAGTGGCACGATCTCGGCTCACGACAACCTCTGCCTCCTGGGTTCAAGTGATTCTCCTGCCTCAGCCTCCTGAGTAGCTGGGACTACAGGTGCACACCACGACATCTGGCTAATTTTTGTATTTTTAGTAGAGATGAGGTTTCACTATGTTGGCCAGGCTGGTCTCGAACCCCTGACCTTGTGATCTGCCAGCCTCAGCCTCCCAAAGTGCTGGGATCACAGGCATGAGCCACTGCGCCCGGCCCACAGTCTAATTTTAAACAGTTATTATTTCATAGACATGTGGTATCCATTTTCTGTTGTTCAATTTCTCTCATTACAGCGCACTTTACAATGTTATTTTACAATGTTATGTTTTCTCCATTCCATCCTGCTTTCTAAAACCATCTCATCATATAATCAAGTCTTTCTGGCTATATTTTCTGATATAATTTCAAATTTTCTTATCTTGTGATTTCCATTTTTTGCTATCCTTGTTTGTAGAATTGTAGAGTTTGGCCATGTTCTCATTTTGTTTTATTGTGCCTGTGATTATTTTTTCAATTTCTTTCCTTTAAGCTCTGTTGGACTTGAGTGCCTGTGATTTCTGAAGTCATTTCCAACAATCTAATTCTATGCTGCCCTCAAAGCCCTCATCGCTATGACTAACATAGGAGAGGAAAGCTCAGTTCCCAGAGTACCCAAACACCAGCCACTGTCATCTGGATGGAGCTCTGGAAACTGAACAGTTCTTTTATTTTAGAGGCTAAATTGAGTGTTTTCTTTGTGGCTAAAATAATCAATGAAAAGAGGGAGAGAAAGAAAAGCAGACTGTGAGACTTCAGAACAGGAAGTGAGAATGGTCACATGGGAAGCCCGCTCCATGTCCAAATCACAAAAGCACTTTCCAAACCCACTTTAACAACTTATTGCCATTCTCTTTTACTGATAATTGGTGTTTAATCAATCTAACAAGAAGTGCAAGTCAAAGGCAGTTTTATTCCTGCCTTCCATTAGACAGTAGCACCTAAGCTCCTCTATCTTCAAATTTAGAACTGTCACTGTGTGAAAAGAAAATGTCCTCATAGCTAGACAAAATTAATGCCAACACTGAGTTTCTGGGTTTTAGTTTCTCACATCTAAGGTGACAGAAAAGTTTCAATGTCCAAGGGGTGATTGCTACTGCGTTTTTTCGTCTCTTTCTGAAGACATCCATTTTCCTGTGCCTGGTACACTGCAGGTTGAAGCTATGGGGATGCATAAATCTTTCTCCTGAGATACCTGCAGGAAGGAGTGTCTCAGATGCTGCAGGCCCTGAGATGGTAGAGACTGTGACAGCATAGCCTTCCTGGGCCAAGTGTGTACCAGTGATGTACTTGAGCCTTCGGTGTTGCTGGATTTTGAAGTTGAGCTACATATTTAGTTTTGCTGGATCCAACCCATGTGGATTCTTGAGGTGGCGGGTCCCAGGTTGGAAGAATTCCGTAACTGCCTGGAATGTCCAACCCAGAAATGATGCCCTGAAATGCCATGCTTGTCAATTCAAAAGGCACAGGGCTAGGGATCTTCCTCATGTTTCCCTATATTTAATTTTCACCTCCACCCTGTTAATGTAAACTTCAGACCATTGCAAGAACGTTTATTGATGATTGTTCTCTGCTTTCAGCAGGGAGGCCAAGCTCAGTTTCAAGAGAACCCCAGGACAGTGGCCCACTGTCCCTTCCCACCCTGTTGGTATCCATAGCTATTCCAAGGCTCCCTGAAGTTCAGCCTCCAGCTCTGACTTGGGTCCCGGCCCCTTTCATGCTCCTGTTGATCTATATGTGCTTCCAATCCTGACTCCACCTACCCAAAATCAATTCCACAGGTGGAAAATACGAAAGAAGGCTTTAATTATCATGTACAAAGAAACATGAATTCTGAGCAGATAAAAAAGTAAAGTTCTTTAGCATATTATTGACCATGTGAATATAATTTTTCCAGTTGAAATCCTTGAAGGCATTGAGAAGATGAAGAGCAAAATATGGAAGGATCTCCGCTGCAGAGACTTCCAGCTCCAGGCAGAGCACAGTCCAATGGAGGTCCACAAGAACAGCCTGAGGGCCCCGACTGGGGTGCATGAGCTCCTTCCAGGGCATCAGTTGAAAGAGATGGTACTATGAACCATGAGCAAGACTGGGGATCCTTTCTTTTCTGGGTTCCAGTCTTTCCTAAGCCTTAGTTTTCAGCAATTTCTTGTGGACAGCCTGGGCTCTTAGAGTTGCTCAGGGCATCAGTCTGTCTACCTTTGCTGGCTGTTTCTCCTGGCTGGTGCAGGACCCATCTGGCCGTGTTGTCTATAGCATATTCTTCAAGTGAATGTAGTTCTTTTGTTATTTCAGCCATTGGTCCCCAGACATGTGAATCTCCACAGTATTTTTGGTCCCTTTTAAACACCAGGAATGACTCTAGTCAATGTGAGCCCAGCATGGCAACCTCAGCGCATTGCAGTTCATATTTAGACAGAACTAGGGGTATTGGCAGTGGCGGCCGAGTGCAGTGAAGCTGTGCAGTGCCCAGTCCCAGCTTATTTTAGGGTTAGGTCCAGTAGCGTGTGGGCTCTGGACATGTTGCCTTTAAAACCGTTTTTCCAAAGATGATGAACGGAGCTTTATATTTTAACCTCCTGATCAGGCCAAGCTGTGTGGCTGGTCTAGGAAAGGGAGTGAATGATTCGGTCCAATATGGAGTGTGCTTTTATAGTGTGTTTTGTCTTCTACAGAATGGCGGACACCAAAGTCCAAATACTCGGGAAATTATCACTAATTTGCCTGGAAAAATTTCTTCAGCACCTGATACAATTAAGGTGAAAATTATATTACTCAGAAAGGCACAATTGAAAGTCAGCAGGGTTGTTATGATTGAATCAGGCAAGCAAAGGGGAAGTGAGGGAAATTCCATGGGGGGTAGAGTCCAGTTACTGCTGGTGTCTATTGTAGGAAACAAAAAATAATACTTTTTCCCCACCCGTTGCAAGGGTCATGGCTGACACTCTCATAACAAAACACAGATTATCAGGAGAAAAGTATTAAACAATTATTTAACAAAGTTTTCCATGACAAGAGAACCCTCACAAATGAAGACCAAAGACCCAATGAAAAGTATGTATTTTTACGCTTGGATTCTATGGACAGTAATGTAGAAGTATGGTCAGACAAAAAGTGAATTATGTAGTGCCAATAAATTGGGTGCTGGGGAACCCAGAAATGGCCGTCTGTTCAGATTCCTTTTGGCCTCTGGGTCCTGGGAAGGACTCTCTGGAATGAGGGTTTATGCCCTACCTTCAGGAGAGGAAGGTCAGTTAATTCTTTTATGGCCAGCTGCCACAGAGAAAGGCACAGTATGTGTGGTAGTCATGACCTTCTTGCTTCTGTGGTTTTCTTAATTGCCAAGGTACCATGAAACCTCCTCATGAAGTTTCACAGTTCACAATGTGGGTCTGTGTATTATCCAGTTAGTCATTAAACCAGTCTCTTAGTCCTGAGAATAGGTCAGTTCAGTTAAACATTTAACAGGATTATCTCAAGGCAGGTGGTGGGATTGCAGATGGGCTTCCACCAAAGTTAGGCCTGTATATGACACAAGCAATCAATCATTTAATAAGAGGTATTTCTATAGAAACAAAAGGAAACCAAAGGTTAATGGTTAGAACCAACTATTAACTCAGTTTTTTGAGTCCAGAGGACAGCCAATTGAGAAATTTCTAGATGTTGTACTTGAAGCATCTTCAGTTTGAATGGGGGCGGGCAGTGGCAATTGGACAGAATTTCTGGTTTGCAGTTTGCATGAGGTGTTCTGGTGACATTTCTGAGTAGTTCCTACATGAGTTGTGGTGATTTCTCTGCAGTCTATGTTAAACCACCTAGCTTCAGCTTATGGGAATTCAGGAAAAGTGCAGTTTAATTTCAGCAATTCCAAGCCAGAAGGGTAGAAGCAATCAGAAATATTAGTTTGAATAGCCATTCTGAATTTTTTTTTGTTGTTTTTTTTGTTTGTTTTTTTGAGACAGAGTCTCACTTTGTCACTCAGGCTGGAGTGCAGTGGCACGAACACGGTTTACTGCAGCCTCAACCTCCCTGGTTCAAGCAATCCTTCTACCTCAGCCTTCCAAGTAGCTTGACCACAGACGTGTGCCACCATGTACTTTTTCTAAAGACAGGGTTTTTGCCGTGTTACCCAGGCTGGTCTCGAACTCCAGGGCTCAAATGATCCTCCATCCTTGGCCTCCCTAAGTGCTAAGATTACAGTCCTTAGCCATGGCGCCTAGCCCATAGCGAGATCTTAAAGATAAAGGAATAAAGATCCAGTCTCAATTTTAGGTAGATGACAAAACCTCAAAAACAATGGGCTAGCATCTAATAATAGGTACACTATAGGTTTTTATTTTTTTGTTTTTTATTTTTTTAGAAGAAGTCTCCCTGTGTTGCCAGGCTGGAGTGCAGTGGCCAGATCTCAGCTCACTGCAACCTCTACCTATCGGGTTCAAGCGATTCTCCTGCCTCAGCCTCCTGAGTAGCTGGGACTACAGCCGAGCACCACCGTGGCCAGCTAATTTTTGTATTTTTAGTAGAGACGTGTTTCACCATGTTGACTAGGATGGTCTCGATCTCTTGACTTCATGATCTGCCTGCCTCGGCTTCCCAAAGTGCTGAGATTACAGGCGTGAGCCACTGCACTTAGCCTATATGTTTTAATTCTAAACTTTTCCTATGATTATCCCCATTTCTTTATTTTTTATTTTTAAGTAGAGATGGGGTTTCACCATGTTGGCCAGGATGGTCTTGATCTCTTGACCTCGTGATCCACCCACCTCGGCCTCCCAAAGTGCTGGGATTTCAGGCATGAGCCACCAAGCCCGGCTAATTACCCCCATTTCTATCAAACATCATCAAATTATTTTTTGTTATTGTCGTTTTTGTTTTGAGATGGAGTCTCTCTGTTTCCCAGGCTGGAGTGCAGTGGCATGATCTCGGCTCACTGCAACCTCTGTCTCCTGGGTTCAAGTGATTCTCCTGCCTCAACCTCCCAAATAGCTGGGATTACAGGTGCCCGCCACAAGACCTGGCTAATTTTTGTATTTTCAGTAGAGACAGGGTTTCAGCATGTTGGCCAGGCTGGTCTCTGACTCCTGACCTCAGGTGATCTGCCTACCTCGGCCTCTCAAAGTGCTGGGATTACAGGCCTTAGCCACCTTGCCCAGCCATTAAAGTATTAATAAGAAGAGTAAATTTTTTTTTTAGATGAAGTTTCACTCTTGTCACCCAGGCTGGAGTGCAATGATGTGATCTCAGCTCACTGCAACCTCTGCCTCCCAAGTTCAAGCAATTATTTTTCCTCAGCCTCCAGAGTAGCTGTGATTACAGGTGCCCGCCACCACACCCGGCTCCTTTTTGTATTTTTAGTAGAGATAGGGTTTCAGCATGTTGGCCAGGCTGCTCTCCTGACCTCAGGTGATCTGCCCACCTTGGCCTGCCAAAGTGCTGGGATTACAGGTTTGAGCCCCCTCCCCCATCAAGTAATTTATTTACAAAATAAGTTTAGTGTCATTAAAATTGGCTTAATTATTTACACAAGTGCAGCAGGAATAATGGTTTACCACATGGGCTCTCTTTAAGTTTCTGGATCTTTTCATAAAGGAATCTTAAACTAGATTTTAAAACCCTCTCATGGCTAGGAAACCAAACCAAGATCTTGCTATCATACTTTGCCTGCAATGCCTATAGATTGGTGTGAATTCTCCTTTCGTCAACGTCCTCCAAATATCCTGCTGTTCCCGGGCCTGCCAGAAGCGACATTCCTTACTCACCTGTCAAAAAACGAACCCTTTTAGCCAGGCCAGTTTTTCAGGTCTGAATGTGTTGTTTCTGTTCCTAAAAACTATGAAAGAAATAAAACAGTGATATTACCTTCAACATGGTAACTCTAAATCTTTATTCTAAGAATGGAAATATAATATCTCTTGGGATTAAGCCCGTTCTCCAAAATTTACCCAAGGCCATAAGAAAATAACAGCATGACACGGTCAAGGAATGAATTAAGGAATTAAGGGGAAAAAACAAAAACAAAAACAGACTTCTCTAAGCTTGAGAGGACTGACACCGGAATCAAGAGTGGGTAGGGCCGGCAGTACTTTGGTGGCACCGAGCGCGCAGTTGGTCGGTTGCTGCACGGCTCCTTTCCTGGCGCCGTCGGTTTCTCACTCCTTTGCGTTATCAAATGCTCCTGGGCTGCAGCATTCTTTGCGCCAAAAGTTGTCTTTTGCAACAGCACTAACATTTGCTACGGGCAGGTGCTCGTTGGGTCCAAGCGCCGCTGGTTTCACAACATCGCAGATGTCTCCCTCCCAACCTCCCCCTCCCCGCCAGGCATCCTGAATCGGCGAACGGAGCCTGCAGCACCTTCGCCGGTAGCATCCTGGATCCGGTGGCGGCGAGGTTGGTTTCACCGAGTGTGGTGTTTCTTGGTACCCGAACTGCTCTGTGCTTTGTGCTGGCCCAGGCCGGTCTCAGCACCGTTGAGTGCTCTCTAAAGGCGTTTGTCTGTCGTGGGTTGGATAGCTGCTATGGAAGGACTGTTTTTCAGAAATTTCTAGTCGAGCCCAACTGGCGGTTTGTCGATCGCAGAACCACTGGTTGCGCGGAGCTAGATGTACTTCAGTGGCAGCGCGTGTTTCTCTGTGCCATCCCCATGGGTGTCGTCCAAACCGCGGTGTGTGTTTCGCTGGCACCACCGCCACGTGGGTCGCCTCCTTCAGTGACTGCGCTGGTCCCGGCACCGAGTCTCCATTTTCTGATCCGCGCTTTCTCCCGGAGAGCCGACCAGACACTTTTCTGCTTGTGCCAGCTGCTAGCTGTGCTGGGCAGCTTCCTGGTCTCCGCGCGTCGCTTTCTCCATCCGAGGCCCTCTAGCGCCGGCGTCACGGTCGCAGCACCCGGCGTTCCCAGTGACTCTTTCGCCAGCGGCGCGGAGCCGGCGGTTTCGCTGTCACAGCACTCGTTGCACGGAGTTTCTCGGTGGCCGAACCTCTCTTTTTTCTCATAGTCGATGGTTTCCTGGTGATAGCACCGTTGGTGGCGTCAAAACGAATGTTGACCTTGACAACCCCGCCGGCTGCGTCACTCACAGGCTCCTGGCACCGCCATTTCGCCGAGCCAAGGTCTCTTGGTCGCAGCACAACTCGTTTTTTGGTGCCTCCATTTTCTCGATGGCGGCAGCGATCAGGTCGCGGATCTGAGGGATTCCGGGTCGAATTGCGGCAGTTCCGCCGAGCCTGGAGTTCCTCACGGCGGCGGCCGCTGGCGGGGTTTTCGGGGAGAGTCCTCCGCTCCTCCGGGCGGGTGACAGGGGAGCTTTGCCGGTGCCGTCTCTTCCCAGCGCCGCCGCTCGGGCTCCGGCTCTTCCTCCAGAACCGAGTCGTGGCTGCGCCGCTCAAGCCTCCGTGGCAGGACCCCGCAGTTTCGCGCGTGGTTGGCTTCTTGGTCCTAGCAGGTTTCGATTTCGCAGTGCCTGCCATTTCTACCCCCGTCCAAGTCGAGGAATAGTCAAAACGTGATTTCTCAGGCCAAGGAAGTCCCGACTTACGACAAACACCGGTCTAGCCCTGGCTGCGATTTCTAGGTCGTAGGAAGTCACTGTTTCGTCCTAGAAAGGCAGAGTTACCCTGTCACCTGTGACTCATTTTTTAGCAGCTCCTGGCTTCCTGTAAGCTCGGATTTCTCTCTCTCTCTCTCTCTCTCTCTTTTTCTTTCTTTTCTTTCTTTACTTTTTCTTTCTTTCTGACGGAGTCTCGCTCTGTCGCCCAGGCTGGAGTGCAGTGGTGCGATCTCCGCTCACTGCAACCTCCACCTCCTCGGTTCAAGCAATTCCCCTGCCTCAGTCTCTGGAGTAGCTGGGACAACAGGCGCGCGCCACCACGCCCAGCTAAGTTTTTTGTATTTTTGGTAGAGACGGGGTTTCACCATGTTGGCCAGACTGGTCTCGAACTCCTGACCTCAGGTGATCCGCCGGCCTCGACTTCCCAAAGTGCTGGGATTACAAGTGTGAGACACCGCGCCCCGCCTAAAATTAGATTTTATTAAAAAAATTTTTTTAAACTAATTTTGAGAGTGTCTCAGCTCCGTGTTCCTTGACTTCCATTCTCTCAGGAGCCGGAGAGCTCAGCCGGGTCTCAGCCTGGCTGGTGTCAAGTTCCGGGTTCTGTCTGGTGGCTCTGCTTCTTACGCGAGGCTGACGGATTAGCATCAGCAATTTTGCCAATAGTGCTCACTTGGCGTTTTCTCAGTTGCAGCACCATTCTTAGCGCTTAAAGTAACGTTTTCCGTTTACCGGGACCGCAAGTTCTTTGTGCTGTCACTTTCTGGGTCCTAGCACCGCTGGAATCTCGTAGGAGCTTCCTGAACCTTGTTTTACGTCGCAGAACGGTGATTGCACCAAGCCGCTATTTGATTCTGAGTGCCTGTTGTTTCTAGGTTCCGGTTTCCTCCGTGCTAGCGGGGTTGCTCCCAGCACCGTTAGGTACTCGTGTGGGAGTTTTGAGACAGCATTTTGAGATCGGTGCACCAGGTTGCTGTTTTCTCGGTCGCAGTTTCTGCTAGAGCGGAGCTGGCGGTTTCTAAGTGGAGGCGCCGAGCCGGATGTTCATCTGTAGCAGCCCTGCTGCCTTCCCCAAGTCGGAAATGTGTCACCCGCTTTCGCTACGCTTGTGATTTTTACCTGCCTTACATGTCAGGGTATACGAAGAAATGAGACTTTTGGTATACAAGTTCCGTTTTACCGGTGACAGATTTCTTAGGAAGTTGTAGAAGTCCTCGTAGAGGCACAGCGGTACTGGTTCAGGCGTGCCAGCGATAATCATAAGACTGCACGGTTTAGCAGTGCTTGCCCTTCTGGTTTATGGTTAATTCTCCGTATGTAACGTTTCTATTTTGTGGTTAATTCTTTGTATGCTTTGCATTTTAAATGTTCTTTCGGTGCATTTTGCTGTGGAGTAGTGTGTTCTTTTTGTATTGTTTTCTATTAGCATTTTAGAAGTTTAGTTATGCATTTAATTTATTTTGTTTTAAATGTTGTCTATTTCCTCTACTGATTTTTGAGTGCCAGCTTCATGCTCCCTGACTTGTGTTGGGTCTCAGTCCTGCTGGTGCTGGGGCTGCTGTGGTTGGCGAAGCACTGGCACACACAAGAAACTCAAGGTCGCTGACTGAGCCCTGCCCAGGGCTGCTGATGTAGGTTCAGTGGTCGTGTACCTGGAAGACGGAATCAGCCACAAAAGCCTGAAGCCTGGGGCTGTGTGGTCCCACCTAACCACTGTGGCAGGATCTCAAATTAACTTTTCTTGGATTGCTTACTAGTTGAAAGGGAGGGAATAGTAGTTTTTTAGTGGAGACATCAAACATCTTTCTGGGATGATCAAAGTTAACATCACCGGTGAGCTGCAAGGTAAGTCATCTTGTGAATGTGATGCCTTGAAATTACACAACATAGCTTCTGTGGCATTCTGCAACAGGTGATGCATAATCTGAGTTTGATCATGAGGCTGAATTAGAAAAATCCAAATTGAGGGCTATTTAATGAAATAATTGGCCAGTTTTCTTCAAAATGCAAGGCCATGAAAGAGTAAGGAACTGTTCCATATGTTAAAGGAAAATAAAAGTATATGATAACTAAAGGTAATACTTGAATCTGGTCTGGGACATGAACTGGAGGAGTATACTGCTGTAAATTGCATTATTAGGAAGACTAGCAAAAATGGAGTATGGACTTTATATTATGTACATGTATTATAGTAAGGTTAAATTTCCTAAATTTGATTACTGTACTTATGTAAGAAAAATCCCTGTTCTTAGGAAATATACACTAAATCTTAAAGTATACTGGACATAGGTTGTATAATCTTTTCCCAAATTCTTTAGACACAGGAGGATAGCCAAATGTGGTATATTATTAAAAATGGGGACTATAGATAAAAGGTATGCTGAATTTCTGTGGTTCATTCTTGCATTTTTCTTGCAAATTTTAAATTATTGTTAAATAAAAATGTAAGAACTGTATCTACTTTATCCCCAATTTTCACCTTCCAGCGAATCCTGCACAATGAAACTTTCATTCCGCAATTTCATTTTCCTATTCACACAATCCTCAACCTCTCATCAGCACTGTGTAGAGCAGACATATTTCTTCAGCTTCCATGTTATGTCGCTGTCCTTTTCTTTTGCTTCAGCAGACACCCAATCTGTTTACTGTGGTGTATCATCTTTCTTTGTCCGAACTCTGAAATGCTCCAGAATGAAATATTTTGCTTTCCTAAGTATTTTGGAGTAATTTTATACTTTCCTGTGGAACCTGTATCATTAACATTGCTGCATGAAACAGATGCACACTCTAAAGGGCTAGCTGAGAAGAGTTTAATACAGTAACTGACTACTTACAGTGCGCATGTATAAACAGGTTAAAGGAAACAAAAGGTAGGGAGCCTGACCTGGCACCAGAGAAGGTATTACTATTTCTATCTCAGTAGGGCCAAGAAAGTGAGTGGTGTTAGAGAAAGCAAGAAAGGAGAGGGTCACTCCTTAGTATTTCTGGGTTTTTTTTTTTTTTTTTTTTTTTTTTTTTTTGTGAAGGTCTCACTGTCACCCAGGCTGGAGTGCAGTGGCACAAGCATAGCTCACTGCAGCCTCAACCACCAGGCTCACTCAGTCTTCCCTCCTCAGCCTCCCAAGCTCTGGGACCACAGGTACAAGCAACCATGCTTGGCTAACTTTTAAATTTTTTTTGTGAAGACAGGATCTCACTCTATTAACCAAGCTGGTTTTGAACTCTTGGCCTCAAGTGATCCTCTTGCCCTGGCCTCCCAAAGTGCTGTGATTTCAGGCATGAACTACCATAGCCAGCCTATTTTTGATTTTAGATAAAAAAAATTCAGTACCCTGAGGCCTGGGGAGAACAAAGCAAGGTAATATATTACTACTCTGTTTCTCTGAACAGCTGGTGTTTTTCAGTGCCTAAACCCAATCGGAAACCTGGGGGCAAGAGCAGCTTTCCAGTGCAGCCCATTTAGGTTACTTCTTGTACCACAGGGCTGACTGAAGAGATCTAGAGAGGCAAGTTAGCTAGCTGTGTCTTTATGCTGATCAGTGTATTCACAATGGTAACTTTTTTTTTTTTTGGAACAGAGTCTTGCTCTGTCGCCCAGGCTAGAGTGCAGTGGCATGATCTTGGCTCATTGCAACCTCCACCTCCCAGGTTCCAGTGATTCTTGTGATTCAGCCTCTTGAGTAGCTTGAATTACAGCCGCGCACCACCACATCTGGCTAATATTCTTGTATTTTTAGTAGAGATGGGTTTTCGCTATGTTGGCCAGGCTCGTCTTGAACTCTGGGCCTCAAGTTATCCACCCACCTCAGCCTCTCAAAGTGCTGGGATTACAGGTATGAGCAACCCCGCCAGGCCCACAAGGGTAATTTTTTTAAATGGTCTGAAAACAACTCTATTTGCATAAATTTAACAAATTAGATGAAATGGATCAATTCTGCAAGATCCACAGTCTACCCAACTCATATAAAAAAAAATCTGTGAAGGTGGGGCATGGTGGCTCACGCCTGTAATCCAAGCACTTTGGAGGCCAAGGCAGGCGGATCACCTGAGGTCGGGAGTTCAAGACCAGCCTGATCAACATGGTGAAACCCCGTCTTTATTAAAAAAAATATAAAAATCTGTGAATTTTCAAAATTATTAAAGACATTGACCACATGGTCAAAAGTCTTCCAAAAAACAAACTGAGAGGTCCATACAATTTCACTGACTAATTTTACCTAATATTCAAAGAATAAATAAGATGAATTCTACGTAATTTATTCTAGAAAATAAAAGAATATGGAATACTTTCCAACTTCTTTTATGAGGTCAGGATGTTCCTGGCAAACACGGTACACTAAAAGAAAACTCCTGGCCAATATTGCACCTAAACATAGATGTAGAAATCCTCACCAAAATACTAACAAATAGAAATCAGAAATGTATGTTAAAAAACAATACTGGCCGGGCGTGGTGGCTCACACCTGTAATCGCAGCACTTTGGGAGGCCGAGGCGGGTGGATCACGAGGTCAAGAGATCGAGACTATCCTGGTCAACATGGTGAAACCCCGTCTCTACTAAAAATACAAAAATTAGCTAGGCATGGTGGCACATGCCTATAGTCCCAGCTACTCGGGAGGCTAAGGCAGGAGAATTGCTTGAACCCAGGAAGCGGAGGTTGCGGTGAGCCGAGATCGAGCCATTGCACTCTAGCCTGGGTAATAAGAGTGAAAATCTCTCAAACAAACAAACAAACAAACAAATACCATGCCCAAGTAAGGTTTATGCCACATGTAAGGCTGGTTTAATAATCAATATAATTCACCCTATTGATAGGCTAGATGAGAAACACTGCATAATCTTATCAAATGATGCACAAAAAGCATTTAAGAAAGTGTGTACCTATTCATGATTTAAAATTTAAAGCCAACTGTCAGCAATGTGGGAATAGAGGGAATTTCCTCAACTGAAGGAAGAACATCTACAAAAACTTATAGCTAAATTGTATGTGATAGTGACAGACTCACTGCTTTCCCCATGAAATCAGGAACAGGGCCAAGATATTCACTCCAACCATTTCTATTCAGCAGTGTACTGGAATTGTTTGCCAGTGCAATAAGGTGAGAAAAGGAGTTAAAATCCATATACATTGGAGGTGAAAAAATGAAACTATCCATACTTGCAGAACACGAGCCTATGTAGAAAATCTTAAAGAATCTAAAAGCAAACTTTCAGAACTCACGAGTGAGTTTAGCAAGGTGTCAAGATGGAAGGGTGAAAAGCTTCACAGGGAAAAAGTTACAGGGCCTTGGAACAGGAGAATTTCCTGCAAGAAGTTCTCAGGTCTGCTGCCTGTTCACCGGATTTCCTGTAGACCCACCCTGTGAGTCACCTGCCATGCAGGACCCCTGGCCGACCCTTCCCTCCAATCTCTGCATAAGACACACTACTTTTTGTATTTTCTGTTTGTCCAGCAACCCCTCAAATCTAGGGGACCAAAGGTCCCCGTGATAGCACTGGCACCAGCAACCAGCCACCCCGCCCCTGAACCTCATCCTTACCCAACATCAGTAGGAACACAGGCAACAGGAATTTCACATTTGTGTACAATTTTATTGAGAAGGGGAAAGAAAAAAGCACAAAGTGATCTCAAAGCAAAACTTCTTCCATCGCATTTGAGATAACTCAGGTGTTACTGTAACAACTTTTTTTTTTTTTAAATAAAGACGGGGTTTCACCATGTTGGTCAGGCTGGTCTTGATCTCCTGACCTCAGATGATCCACCCGCCTTGGCCTCCAAAGTGCTTGGATTACAGGCGTGAGCCACCACGCCCAGCCACAACTTTTTTTTTTTTTTATCAAGAGGATCAACCAATGGAAAGTCTCAGCGAAAATCTCGGGGCTCAGGACTCCAAAGGCGGGCGGTGGACACAGTGTTTGGGCGTCTGTCCCCAGGCGCAAGCAAATCTGGAGCCAGCAGTCTTGAAACTTCGATTGGTGGCTTCAGGCAACAGTAGTACGCTGACACTCTGAAAGGTCTCCTCAGACGGACGTCTCTGGCTCCACCGAGCGAGTGGCGAGTTGCGGGGGGTGCTGCGGAGGCGGGCGTCGGTTGGGCCCCTCTGCACCCTCCCGCTCTCCCAAGGGTGCCAGTGGCTCCTCGCGGGTTGCCAGCGCCGGATCCAGAGCGGGCGATCCTGTGCCTCGCCTGAAGGTGGTCTGAGACTTGGGAAAGACTTCTTTTTGCCGGCAGTTTCAGCGAAGCACACTGGGAGCGGAAAGCAGGTCGCAGTGGAACTCTACGCCGTCCCAGGAGGGCTCTCAATGGTAAGGACAGGAAGGGAGCATCCAGGACACCAAATGTGCTGGGTTCAGGGCTGGAGGCATCTGGGCCCGCTGCCTCCTTGGCAGAATCCTGGGCCTGCCAAACTCCGAAGGGCGACAGCAACTCCATCGCATTCTTTCACCAGCAGATACCGGATATCTGGGACTAAGAAATCAACATCTTTTGCGTTTTTATACTCTTCTGGCCTCATAGGTGCTTCAAACCTGATTGGAGGGAGGTGGGAGGGAACCTTAATCTTAGGAGCAAATTACACCAGGACTTGGAACTGAGTCAAACGTAAAGTCCTATCATCTGTGATGAAGTTTTCTAGTTAAATAGTTTGCTTTAGCGATTGAAAAGAAAAAAATACTACCTTTCTTGTGGAGAGAAAGCTTTTGGGGGGACCCTGGTTAGAAAGTTCATTATTGCCCCCAAATGTATTGCTGGTACTGGAGCAGACTAGATCCCTTTCTGCCCCAGAGCAATGCTTGTCAGATGCCTAAAGGATCACGGTGTTACTGAGGAGCAGGCCAGGGTAGTTGCCAACTTTTTTAACCAAAAGATCATTTTTTGGGGTATTTTATTATATTATTATTCTGTGTTATGCTGATTCGTGTTACATTTTAATTTTAGATTCGGGGGTACACATGTATGTTTGTTACAAGGGTATACTGTGTGATACTGAGGCTTCTATTGATCCTCTAACCCAGAGAGTGAACTAAGTCCCCAGGAGGAAGTTTTTCAGCCTCTACCCCCTTATCTCCCTCCCTCCCTCCTTTTGAAGTCCCCAGTGATTTATTGTTGTCATCTTTATGTTCCTGTGCACCAGGTTTAGCTCTCATTTTTAAGTGAGAACACGCAACATTTGTTTCTGCATTAATTTCCTTAGGATAATGGCATCCTTACAGAATGGTTTGAAGTTGGGTAATGTGATGTCTCTGGCTTTTGTTGGTTTTGTTTGCTTAGGATGCTGTTGGGTACCAGCCCCAACCCTGTACATGGGTGCCATTAGTCCCAGCAGTGACAAGGGATTGAGAAAAGGAAATAAAGACAGAGACACAAGACCAGAATTTACAGCCTGGGGCCAGGGGACCAGCACAAGCATGGGAACTGCATTGGCCCCGAGCTCGGGCTCCAGACACTTTTATTGATTTTATAGGCGTGGAAGAGGAGGGTGAAGGGGTAGGTAAGATGAGGGGGAGAGCACTTGAGATCCTTCTAGGACATGCTAAACTAGTGCTCTGAGCATTAAACAGCACTTGAGATCCTTCTAAGACTCGCTAAACTAGTACCCTGAGTTTATCACCGATTGTTATCAGGGTGCTGCTGCTTCAGAAGTATAGCAGATGAGGAGCCACCCAGTCTGAACACACCCAGTGCATCCAGGGGCTTTTATCTGCTGAGCAATGAGGACATAGAGCAATTAAAATCACTCCAAATTCCGAGAACCTAGGCAGAGCCTGAGGCATTCTGTGATCTCTGCCCTGCAAGGCTTTTCTCCTCCTTGCCAGCTCCCATCTGCAAAGACCCTCCCGGATCTTGAGAGCAGAGTCACCTCCCTTCTCAGAGATCTTTGCACAGGCCTTCTTTAGGAGACCCTCACACAGTCTCCATGTTGAGAAGGCATTCCTGGGACCAGAGCAGTATTGCCTGCTCTGCAACCACCCCTCAGTGTTCCCTGGTGTTACTACGCTCTCGGATGTCTTTACCTTAAGGCCTCCTGTTGCCGCTTGATTTCTAATTAACTGCACCAATAATATAGTTTAGTTCAGTGTATAAACTTCAGTGTACTCTGAGCCAAGCAAGCTTATAATTATTTAGCGAGAATTAACATAGGTCTCCCCTAGCCATCTTGACCCACAGCTGGTGGTGCTTGCAGCTGTATTTTTTACCCTGAGATAACAGATTATATTCCTAAACTTCCCCTCAAATGCTTTTCAGAGAATTACATCAAAATAGGACTGATACATTGGGACAGCCTAGTTAAACAGAAAGCAGAAAACAGGTACTAAATGATCTGAACAACAAGAAATAATCCTCGAATGATCTCGGGGTAAACGCTACAGCTGCATGTGACACCCACTAGTATTCTTGGGGCAAAGGGGAAGTGGGTTTAAAAATTGCCTGTAGTATTTTGCTTTTACACTTTTATTTTCTCTTATATCTTGGAAGAGTTCATGTGTCATAACTTAGAGAATAAAGAGGTCAGCTGAAATAGGGGTCAACTAATCTGATATGCTCAGGGAGAAAATGTAGAAACACACGATCAAGGTCAAGCATAATCAGTTAGAGCTCCCTTAAAAATGCTTTGACTACATCTTTGGCCAACCTCATAATTTATGGAGTCAATATCATATATGTGGGCACTGTATCATCAATAATTAAATAATTAAATCAAAACTAAATCAAAACTTTTATCTTTATCTAGTCATGTATCAGCTTTGCCTGGAGGCCAGCAACCATCTTGGGCTGAAGACTAGAAGAGTGTTGTAATCTAGATACCTTCCACATAGGTCACTGAAAGCCGTTATTTGTTTTCTCTCAGTCCATAGCTGTAATAAACTTTTTATTTTTTTTAAAGATGGGGTTTCCCCTTGTTGCTCAGGCTGGTCTTGAACTCCCAACCTCAGGTGATCTGCCCGCCTTGGCCTCCAAAGTTCTTGGTTTACAGGCTTGAGCCACCACGCCTGGCCTAACTTTTTTTTTTTTTTTTTTTTTTTTAATTTTCGAGCCAAGGTCTCACCGTGTAGCTCAGACCAGACTAGAATGCCATGGTACCATCATAGCTCACTTCAGCCTAGAACTCCTAGGCTCAAGCAATCCTGTTGCTTCAGCCTCCTGAGTGGCTGGGGATACAGGCCTGAACCACTACACCTCGATAATTAAAATTTTTCTTTTCTTTGGGAGACATTGTATTTCACTATGTTGCCTGGGCTGGTCTTGAATTTCTGGACTCAAGTGATCCTCCTGCCTCAGCCTCTAAAAGTGCTTGGATTACAGATGTAAGCCACCATGCCTAGCCCCTAATAAAGTTGTTCTATTCTTAGACTCTTCTCTCTTGATGGTAATTTTACCTTCAGATTTTTTTTTTTTTTTTTTTTTTGAGACAAGGTTTTCTCTGTTTCCTAGGCAGGATTGCAGTGGTGAGATCTTAGCTCAGTTACCAAAAGACAAAAAAGGATGTGTGATTGCTTTTCCCCATGGGGAGACCCTTTATATAACCTGCAAATGAAAAAGGTGCTTGAATTAATTAGACATAGGAAGAGTGTGCCCTGGGTCATAAGTAAAGTTTTTTGGTTTCATAGAGCAATTTAGCGGTGGCTCACGCCTGTAATCCCAGCACTTTTGGAGGCCGAGGCGGGTAGATCTCCTGAGGTCAGGAGTTCAAGACCAGCCTGGCCAACATGGTGAAACCCTGCCTCTACTGAAAATACAAAAATTAGCTGGGTGTGGTGGCAGGCTGTAATCCCAGCTACTCGGGAGGCTGATGTAGGAGAATCACTTGAACCAGGGAGGTGGAGGTTGCAGTGAGTCGAGATTGCGCCACTGGACTCCAGCCTGGGCGACGAAGCAAGATACCATCTAAAAAACAAAAACAAAAACAAAAAGGATAAAAAATTCTTAAAAGTGCAGAATATATGTGTTGACCAACTTAATCTCTGACAAAAAAACTTTTGGCCGGGCACAGTGGCTCACGCCTGTATTGCCTAGCACTTTGGTAGGCCGAGGTGGGTGGATCACCTGAGGTCAGGAGTTCAAGACCAGCCTGGCCATCAAGGTGAAACCCCATCTTAAAACAAAAACAAACAAACAAACAAAAAAACAATTTAGACATATTTTATTACTTATTATTTATTTATTTATTTTTGAGACGGAGCCTCTCTCTGTCACCCTGGCTGGAGTGCAGTGGCGCGATCTCGGCTCACTACAACCTCCGCCTTCAGCTTTCAAGCGAATCTTCGGAATTAAAATAGGCAGAGGCTGGGACTCTGTCACCACCTCTGCAGAATCCCAAGACAGCTTCACATAGCCAAGAAAATGTTGCTCCATCGCTTAAGCCTCAGAGCAGGAGGACAGAAACGTTTTCGCTGATCGAGTAAAGGAGGCAGAGCCTTCAGCCTGGGTATTTATGCTCTCCCATTAGCCTGGGTATTTATGCTCCCCCGAGGTCCTGGGCGGAGGGCACCCAGATATTACGAAACTCAATTGTAACAAATGCTGGAAACTTAGTAGACAAACGAAAAACGATACAATTTTAGAGAGCACATTGAACTAAAACGAATCGTAATTCGGACAGAAAAACAACGAGAAAAGAAACCGAAACGAAACGGTCACTAAGCAAACCTTACAGAACGCAGGGATTAAAGAGCCTTCAGGGACCAAGAACAACCTGTGTCCGGGAAATGAACACGGCTGCCACCGGAAAACTGTCCTCTAGGGCTCTGCACGACTCTGGACATCGCTAACAAGAATCTGGCGGCGCTGGGACTCAGCAAGCGCCAGCACCCAGAGGCTAGCGGTGGTATTACCAACCAATTATCTGTTTAGGCGCCATAAACGGTGCTGGTAGAAAGAAACTACGGGCTCTTAGGAGGGGTGCTTCCACCCCGAAATATCCTGTCTGGAGGAATGAACCGACTCTGTTTAAATGTGACATTTTAATGTGCTTAATCCATCTAATATATTTTAACACGTTTTAATGTGTTGTGACAAAAAGCGCGAGTTAACGGCATTACGGAAGTATAGTTGGTAAAGAGGCTCGGTGCAATCACCCTTCTGCACCGTAAAACAGGGTTTAGGAAGTTTCTAGGCGATACTAGCGGTGTAAGGACGGAGAAAAGGACGGCACGGAGAACTTACGGGCTTGTAATAACCTACCCTGGGCTAGCATCATGACTCCGTCTTAGCTGTAAATTCCAACCTGGCTTCCCCCTCCCTACCACAGCCCCTTTGGGTGCGTAACTGGGCCACACTGACGTTGTACTTATGTCACGCTGACTCTGTGCTTATCTTACCGAATAACCAATGTAACTACATCCTGCTTGGCAAGCACACCTGCTATTGTGTATAACTCTCTTTGAACCCCCCCGCCCCCCGCTTGGTGATTGTTTGGAATACCCTTAGCAACCAACAATCCTGGGAACCTCTTTCCCCCTGGTTACTAGCTAACTTGACTGTTCTGCTTCTGTAAAATTCCGCTTCAGCTAGGTACCCCCTCCCCTACTGAAATCAAGGTATAAAGGGAAATCAAGCCCCTTCCTCGAGGCCGAGAGAACTTTGAGCATTAGCCATCTGTCGGTCTCCGGCTAATTAATAAAGGACTCTTAATTTGGAACTCAGTGCGTGGCGCATTCCTTCTAACTCGCTCGGTTATTACAGGCTCCGCGTTCAGGAAACGTCACGCTGGGCGCTAAGAACCTTGCAGCAACTGAGAAAAGGCCCAGTGAGCGCTACTGACAAAAGCGCTGCTGCAAAACCGCCAGCTCCGTATTAGAAGCTGAGCCGCCAGGCAGAATCCTGGACCTGACAGCAGCAAGGCTGAGACCCAGCTCGGCTCCCCGGATCCCAAGAGAATTCAAGTCAAGGAGCACGATGCTGTGACATTCAAAATTAGTATAAAAAATACACATTTAAATTAAAATAAAATTTAAAAATAATACATTCTAAAATGCAAGTAAAAAGGCAAAGCAAACACACTAGTAACGTCGTTCTGAGAGCAAACGAAAAAAGATAATTTGAAAATAAGCTAAAATTACCAAGAACCTACACTACAAAGAAGAAATTACAAATATTGCTAAATGATGCAATTCTGATTAGGATATCTGTCAGATCTAAACCGGTACATGTTACACCTAAGTCTACATTTCCTACGACAAAAACAAAAACGAAAGAAAAACAAAAACAACAACAAAAACCAACAAAACCCCCGAAAACCCAGTCACGGTTAAACCTGTTTACGATTGAAAAGTAGCTGGTATATCCCGACTTGGTCCACAGGGGAAAAAAGTCGCGTTTGGTAGGACTCGGTATTGCCAAACCGAGCTTGGTTAACTGGAAATCGCGTTTGCCGGCATTTTCTGCATAGGCCCGGCGAGGTAGCTCATGCCTGTAATCCCAGCACTTTGGGAGGCTGAGGCTGGCGGACCCCAAGGTTAGGAGTTCGAGACCAGCCTGACAAACATGGTGAAACCCCATCTCTACTAAAAATATAAAAATTAGCCGGGCGTGGTGGAGCGCGCCTGTAGTCCCAGCTACTCATGAGGCTGAGGCAGGAGACTCGCTTGAACCCGGGAGGCGGAGGTTGCAGTGAGCAGAGATCAGGCCACTGCACTCCAGCCTGGGCTATAGAGCCAGACTCCGTCTCAAAAAAACAAAAAACCCCACCAGCATAGCTAAGGCGGCACTTGATACTGCTCAACCGGTCATGGCTAAACCTAATAAATTGCATTCGCTGTTACGCAGATTTCTAAAGCGCTTAAATATCTGCGCAGTTAAAGCAGGGCTTACTAGTAGGAATCCAGAACTTGCCAGATCTTATAAACTTGAGGCAGGGCTAACCTAGGTTTGTTATGATTATAAATCAGAGGCTACAGGAAACGCGGAGTTGCTGGGAAATGAGTCACAGGATAATTCTGCCTTTCTATAACGAAACAGTGACTTCCTACCACCTAGGAATCGCAGCCAGGGCTAGAGCGGTTTTTGTTCTAAGTGAGGACTTGCTTGGGCTGAGAAGTCACATTTTGGCTAGTCCTCGACTTGGATCAGGGGGTAGAAATTGCACTCACAGTCTGGGCGCGGTGGTTTATGCTGTAATCCCAGCACATTGGGAGGCAGAGGCGGACGGATTACTCGAGGTCAGGAGTTAAGAGACCAGCCTGGTCAATATGATGAAATCCCGCCTCTACTAAAAATACAAAAATTAGGCGGGCGTGGTAGCGCGCAACCGTAATAATCCCAGCTACTCTGGAGGCTGAGGCAAGAGAATCGCTTGAACCCCGGAGGGGAGGTTGCAGTGAGGTGAGATCGCGCAACTTAACTCCAGCCTGAGCGACACAGACTTTGTCAAAAAAAAAAAAAAAAAAAAGAAAGAAAGAAAGAAAGAAAGAAAGAAAGAAAGAAAAAAGAAAAAGAGAAAGGAAAGAAAGAAAGAAAAAGAAATCGCGGGCACAGCAAAATCGAAACTTGTTAGGACCAACAAGCCAAAGACGCGCGAAACCGTCGGGTACTGCGACAGAGACGCGAGCGGCGCAGCCACAGGACAGGGTTCTGAAGGCCGAGCTGTCCTGCGGGTTCTGCGGTGCAGGGAAGAGGCCGCGCCTGCGCAGTTCTCCTGTCACCGGCTCCCTTGCACTGGGGAAGCTCCCAATCCCTCAAATCGGCGACCAAAGCGCTGTCACCCCGAGAAAATGGAGAGGCTGAGCAAAGGGATGTGCGGCGCGACCGAGAGACCTCAGTTCTGCGAAATGTCGGTGCCTGGAGCTTGCGAGTGACGGAGGCCGGCGGGGTTGTCAAGGGCCACATTCCTTATGGCGCAACTAACGAAGCTGTCACCAAGAAACCGTGGACTCTGAATAAAAAGAGGGGTTCAGCCACCGAGAAACTCCGTGCAACGTGTGCTGTGACAGCAAAACCGTCCTCTCCGCGCCGCTGGCGAGAAAGCCAACGGGAACGCCGGGTGCTGCCACAGTTAACACCTGGACTAGAGGGCCTCGGATGGAGAACGGGACGCCCGGAGCAATCAAGAAAACGTTTTATCCGGCTCAACTGGCGCCGCCGCAACCAAAAAAACTGTCAGGCCAGTGCTGCCAATAAAGTGCGTGGGGGAAACCAGTGATCGGTGGGAGGCTTGGCGCTGGGGGCTGGACCCGCGAGTGTGAGTATACGGCGGCGCTAGGACCCGGCAGGCGCGGGTTCGAGGCGAACGTCAGCGCTGTAGCCAATGTGAACGCGCGTTTTAGGGAGGGCGCCATCCACCGTGCAGCCCCCGATCGCTCCCGGGCTCTGAGAAACAAGTGGAGTTGTCAACCACAAACCCTCCGTTCAGGCAAAGGAGCAGCGCTGCGACGGATCGACTGGCCTTTGGGTGCAACTGTCTCTGGTGGCTTAGTGACTAGAAAATAAAAACGAAATCAAAAACTGCTACTGGCGACCGGGCACAGTGGCTTACGCCTGTAATCCCAGCACTTTGGGAGGCCGAGACGGGTGGATCACGAGGTCAGGAGTTCGAGTCCAGCCTGGTCAAGATGGTGAAACCCCATCTCTACTAAAAATACAAAAATTAGCCGGGCATGGTGGCGCGAGCCTATAATCCCAGCTACTCGGGAGGCTGAGGCAGGAGAATCGCTTGAACCCGGGAGGCGGAGGTTGCAGTGAGCCGAGATCACTCCACTGCACTCCAGCCTGGGCGACAGAGTGAGACTCCGCCTAAAAAACAAACAAAAACCTTCCACTGGTATTACTCCCACTGTCCCTTCTGAAGTCAGTGGCTTCAGGCTTAAGAAAATCTGTATTTTTTTTGGCTGAGCCGTGATCCCAAATTACCGAGGGCCCCAGCGACAGACTCAGTGCGATTCGCAGAGGGAAAGGGACAGGAATAAGAACTCGGAATGGGACGGATTTGGGTCTTTCGACAAGAGAGCAAAACAAATGCAGGTCGTGAACAGCTTTACTTTGCAGGAAGCTGCTCTTCCAATGGCCGCGGCTGATCCTTACACATCACCCTCTGTCCTAGGTCTTTGTCCCTGGTTAGAGCCCTCAGGGATTCTAGGGAAGCGGTCGACAACCACGTCTCTTCGGAACTTGGAAACTCTAGGTCCAAGATCTCTGTGAAGAATGAAAGGCACAGTGCCACTCAACCCAGGCTTCAGGCCTGCCCCGCCGATCCCTGTCCCTTCCCTGCTGGATGGAACTCTGTGGGAATCGCTCCTTATTCTGATGGCTCCTTATTCTGTCAGATATCCTTGATATTTGGGGATAGGAGTTCAAAAACAGCCGGGGAGAAATATGGTCTGCAAGACTCCGCCGTTGGTCATAGAATTGACAGCGAGACATCCACCTCCTCTCTAAGCCCAGGGAAAAGCTCAAATTGTGGTTCTCTGTCTCTAGCACAACGATTGTTGAAATGTATCATTGAGTTCTTTCTCCTGGGAAATGCAATGCAGGTGAACTTGTAAGTGCTTGAATATCCTCCCTCTCCTCATTTTCCTTTCTTTTTTTTCCTCTTTCTTTCTTTCCTTATATTAATTAATTAATTCATTCACTCATTCATTCATTTATTTTGAGACGGAGTCTGGCTCTGTCGCCATGGGGGAGTGCAGTGGCGGGATCTCACTGCCACCTCCGCCTAACGGGTTCAAGCTATTCTCTTGCCTCAGCCTCCCGAGTAGCTGGGACTACATGTGCAGGCCATCACATCCAGCTAATTTTTGTATTTTTAGTAGAGACGGGGTTTCACCATGTTGGCCAGGATGGTCTTGATTTCTTGACCTCGTGATCTGCCTACTTTGGCCTCCCAAAGTGCTGAGATTACATGTGTGAGTCACCGCGCCAGGCCCTCTCCTCACTTTTCAGTCAGACTGAGGCTTACTTCCTTTCTAATAAGAAGTTTGGAACTGCCACTGCTCAGTAGGAAAATGTCCTTTCCCACAACCATTCATATTTCAATAGAAATCTGCACTTTATGAGTTGAACCCCCTCAAAGAGCCCTACAGACCCTGCCCCAAGCATCTCCATTCACACTCATCATTTCCCCTTTTCACCACTGCTGCTCCTGTGCAAACCAGTACTATCATTTTCTTGGGGATCCTAGGCAGAGGCCATGCCAGCACAAAGGCAGAGAAGACACTGCCAGGTAAGGAAATCGATTTTGGCCTTGCAATTTTCACCCTCTCCCAAGGCATTTGCCTCAATATCTCAGTCTCACCATACCCCTTCTTCAGCTAGCCAAAGCCTTCCCTGGTATTTGAGGCCTCTCCAGTTGCCTCCTGGACCTGTGGATGGGAGAATAAAAGAAAAACTGCACTGTTATCATCCAAAAAGTTACAGCCACTTTGTCAAATAGAAGAGCAGTCTGGGGTCATTGCAAAGCAAAATACCTGCCACCACTCTTCTCTTCCCATTTCTTTCTTTTTTTTTTTTTGAGACAGAGTCTCACTCTGTCACCAGGCACCAGGCTGGAGTGCAGTGGCGTGACCTCGCTCACTGCAACCTCCGCGACCTTGCTCACTGCAACCTCCGCCTCCCGGGTTCAAGCAATTCTCCTGCCTCAGCCTCCGGAGCAACTGGGACTACAGGCATGCGCCACCATGCCCGGCTAATTTTTTTGTATTTTTAGTAGAGGCGGGGTTTCACCATGTTGACCAGGATGGTCTTGATCTCTTGACCTTGTGATCTGCCTGCCTTTGCCTCCCAAAGTGCTGGGATTACAGGCGTGAGCCACCGCGCCCAGCCTTCTCTTCCTGTTTCTACCCCAGCTTCCCATTTTAGCAAAAAAGTTACAATCAGCACCCTGTAGAGAGAAGGGGTAACTTGTCTTGATGGGAGTCCATAGGAGGCTGCGAGCTGCTCCCCTACAGAGACTGACATCAAGGTAGTTGCAGAATTCATATGCTAATTCCAGTGTGGTTGGAGGTGGGGTGGATTCTGGGGAGGTCAGAAAGTGGTCAAGTACAGAATTGTGCTCCTTGGGAGAAGATCATAGGAACTTTGCAGTATGACAATGGCTAGAGACTGGGTGGAACTGGAGCAGGCTGGCAATGGCAATTTTGTGTGGGTGGGAGGATGTAGGATTCAAACTTGAGGACAAATTGTGGTGCACATAGGACAAATGATGTAGAGCCTTTCCATTCCTGGTGTCATTCAAAACAATAAATTATAAAGAATCAAGAAAGACTGATATTTTTGTTCAATTTCATCAAGAAAAATTGCATGGAATCAAGATAACTATAATGATAAATCTTGTTAGAATATTATTAACCAAATGAAAGTGACACCAAACAGAAAAATGGGGGTGGGAGATGGGAGGGGTGAAAGAAAGGAAAAGTCTCCAACCCTCAGGCGGTGGCACAGGTGAATCTTCTGGTCAGTTGGTATGTTGCAGGAAGCTGTGCTACTAGTGAATTAGGAGGCAGGAATTTATATTAATACTTTCCAGATACAGAGAAACTCCTGATTTTAACAATCTGTTTCTTTGTCAGGTATTGACACTTGATTTTAGGCTCAGAAAAGATGGTAACAGTTATTACCACTAAGTCTAGTAGAGTAGGTAAAAGAAAGACCATGGAGGAGGCTAGATAGAAAGTAAAAGGTAAAAATGCCCCAGGGTAAGTCATCTAGAGTTAGAAAGTGAAGAACTGTGCTTGGTGCCAGTGGAGGACTTTACCAGGTCACCAGGTTAAAAAATTAACAAGTTGCTGCTGTTGATCTCTGGGATTGAAGATTCACCCTACCCCATTCCTGACTAGCCTCAGCTTTACATTCACTGTATAGCTCAAAGGTTGGTTTGTTTGTTTTTCTGTAAAACATGCTCCACAAATGTTTAATAGATTATAAAACCCAGGATCCGCTAGACCCTGCAGGGTGCCGAGGAGGCCTGTGACTACCACTCCAATGCACCTCCATACGTGTTCTTCTTCTTGGTTCCTTCACAGACTTTCTTCTTCCAGGTTCCATTTACTTCTAGTAACTTAGGGCTGTATTCAGTGACAGGTTCCAAGAGCTTCTGATAAACTCTTTTTTTTTTCTTTTTTTTTTTTTTGAGATGGAGTCTTGCTCCATTGCTCAGCCTGAAGTACAGAGGTGCAATCTCCACCTCCTGGGTTCAAGGGATTCTCCTACCTCAGCCTCCTGAGTAGCTAGGATTATAGGTGCACACCGCCACCCCCGGCTAATTCCTGTATTTTTGGTAGAGACGGGGTTTCACTATGTTTGCCAGGCTGGTCTCAGGTGATCTGCCCACCTTAGCCTCCCAAAGTGCTGCAATTACAGGCATGAGCCACCACTCCCAGCCACACTTTTGACTAACAATTATGTGTGTGTCTTTCCTGTGGAAGGAAATCAGTGGTGGTTTAGGACATTTTGAATTTGGGCTTCTGAAAGTAGAATTTTGATTTAACAATGTTAACAGAATTCATGAATGTCAAGGTGCTAATTTGAACCAATAAGCAGCCTTGTGAGCAGAATCTGCTTTTCTTCAAATTTGGGGAACACCAGGAGAATCTTTCCAGAAGGACTTACCTGGAAACTTCTACTGAAGGAAGGGAAAGGGAAGATGCAATTTCTCCTGGGAAGGGGGGATGCTTATGTAGAGCATGACAAGTAAAATTTCATGAAGTATTCAGTCACCTGGATAGATTAGGCTTAGGGTTATGGTTAAGGAAGAAGGGAGGAAAAAGGAAGAAGAGAAAGAAAAGAAGCAAGAAAAGAGAAATTTCATTCTGATAGAATTTCTGAATTTTACTAAAGTAAGTGCTTCTCTGGCTATCATTAGCCAAGATGAGAAATCCTCAAGTTGAGTAAGACTGGATTTAGAATTGTTTGGGGGCTTCTAAAAGAGCTGTTTAGTAAATAAGAAGGAATACAGGCCTGCAGCATCACAGTCTGAGCTGGGGGTATGTACTTGTGTGAATTTGGTTGGGCGTGGTGTCTCAGGTCTGTAATCCTAGCATTTTGGGAAGCTGAAGTGGAGGATTGCTTGAGCTCAGGTGTTTGAGACCAGCCTGGGCAACATGGGGAGACCCCATCTCTACAAAAAATAAAAAATATTAACTCAAGGTGGTGGCATGCATTTTGGTCCCAGCTACTGGGGAGGCTGAGGAGAGAGGACTGTTTAAGTGCAGGAGGTCGAGACTGCAGTGAGCCGTGTTTGTGGCACTGCACTCTCGCCTGGTCCACAGAGTGAGACGGTGTCTGAAGGCGGGGAAAGAAAAGATTTGCGTGAATTTGGTGCTACTTTATATTTCAAAATAGGGAAATGAATATGTGAATATGTGGCATAAAAGATCCAGATGCTGGACCGCAGTGAACTCAATTGTTTTGAAGGTCTGACTTTAACCTTTCTAGGCTGAAGAATCTGGAAAGGGTCAGATGTTTCTAGTGCAGCTAGAACTTTTGCCTCCTTTAGAGTGAGCCTGTGGAGGACTTGAGTATACTCAGAGTGGATCTGAGAGATACCTGCTTTCAGAATAAATTAGAATTCCTAGATTTGAGCCATAATCAGATAGCTTTTAAAGGGTTATTGAAGAGATATGGTTCTTAAGTTCACAGTATTGAATTCAACTGAGTATTATAAATATTTGTAAGTTGGATTATATTATGGCGGTACTTGGTAAAAATGGCCATGCAGGGAAAAATATAGGAATGGGACTGCAGAGTCTGATATCTAAAACATAAATGGAGCAGCATTTGGAAACCCTTGTTCATATTTCAGATCTCTTTTCTCTCATTAGAACCTAACTGCTATCCTCTGATCCTTATTTTTGAAAAAATTATTTAAAAATCTGAGCTAACATTAATGGAGATTGTGACATGGTAAAAGCCCCATAAAACTGCATACCTCAACCATACCTTGGCTTTCTGTTGAAACTGCTCTCTGTAACCCCAAATGTGACAGGCAAGCAGTCCAAACCCACGCCAACTTGGCCCTTGCGAGTTGTAATAAGTAATTAAGGTCTGTAATTTCCACCCTACCCAGACAATGTGTAAACTAATCTTGACTTTTGTGAACCACTTAAGTAACAATTGGAATGTCAAAAGTCCCCTAGCCCTCGGAATGTCCAGAGCCCCTTACCCTCATCTCTGCCCAGGAGGTGATTCACAGAATCCACTAGCCCTGGGAATGTCTGAAGTCCCTCACCCCCACCCCTGCCCCTCACCCTCATCCCCGAGGTGGTTTTATGGGTATAAAAGGTCTTGACACCCTCCTTTTGGGGCCACGGGTTGGAGAGATGGGAGTCCTCCATGGCCGCCGGCAATAAAGACCCTGCAATTTGGCATACTTTCGTCTTGGTGTTGACTTTCTATGCTCGCTTCAGTACAACAGAGATATTCCAAGAGCCATGCTTCTGGTTTCAAGACCTCACTCAGAGGACTAAGCTTAAATCGTGTTACCTTAGGGCCAATGGGATGAGGGGATATCCGAAGGATGGCCAATTGACCAAGGCTCCAGACTCACGAAGAACCTCAAATTTAGATGTTAGATTTTTCCTCCAGTTGAGATTGTACCTACAGCCACAGAGCTTTATGGATGGGATTGAAAATGGTCCTGTCTCAACTTTTAAACTGTCCTCAATTAGAGGACCTCATTGCTTATGGCTCTGTGTCATCTAATAAAATGTTTTGTGTTCTTTAATCTTGGAATTAGTACAATGATAGTCTGCTGCATTTTTGTGTTAAAAGAAGACATTTGTTAAATGTAGCTTTTAAAGCACACTTGATTATTGTTGTATTGTGTTTATTCTTTGTGCTCAGGCACATTTACACCTTTTTGTTTTCTCCCTTGAATTGTGGGCCTGGACTCCTAAAACCTCCGTTTCTAAATTTGCCCTGCCAACAGTGTCAGAGTTAATCTTTGTCAATGTTAGGCCACTTGTTGGGACATGAGACAGTGAAAAGATGAACAGTCATTCTGGTTACATCTTGGCAGTGGGATGGCAGCACATTAGCTTGGCTTTCAGTGTGGGCTGCTTGGTTTCTGTTTCTAACTGCACTCTGATAGGTAGAGTCCTTGTGTCCAGGAATAGTTCCAGAAAACAATTTAAAAATGAGACCTGGGATTGGTATTTAGACCAGGTAATAAACATAATCATAGTGGATGAGGGCTCGTTCATGTCCTAAACTTGAATGTGGTTATTACTTAATTGCTACTGTAAATGAAAAATAAAATTTGAAGGCCCTCGTCAACCATCTAAGTGGACCTTTTCTTTTAGCCAAGGGCATCCCATAGTTAGCCTGAAAAAGTAGTTTCAAGCCATGGTAGGAAGGGGAAACCAAACATGTCTCATTATATTCTCCTCATTTTTACAATTAATGATAGAACAGACTCCTTAAGTCTGATAAAAACACATTTACATTCTATCTCTCTGAAGTCCCCTACCTGGAGGCTTCATCCGCATGATAAAACCGTCTCCACCACACTTTACGGTAACCCAGACATTCCTTTCTAGTGATAATAATTATTTCACCAAATTGCCAATCAGAAAAATCTTTGAATCTGCCTCCAACTTAGAAGATCCTCCTTCCAGTTATCCTGCCTTTCTGGACTGAACGAATGTACATCTTAAATGTACATCTCATGTATTTCTAAAATGTATATAGACCAAGTTGTGCCCTGACCACCTAAAGCACATGTTCTCAGGATCTCCTGAGGACTCTTTCATGGACTGTTGGTCACTCATATTTGGCTCAGAATGAATCTCATAAACTATTTTACAGAGCTTTTTTTTTTTTTTTTTTTTTTTTGAGTTTGATTTTCGCTATTTTTGCCCAGGCTGGATTAAAGTGGCAAGATCTTGGCTCACCGCAACCACCACCTCCCGGCTTCAAGCGATTCTCCTGCCTCAGCCTCCAGAGTAGCTGGGATTACAGGTGTGCGCCATGACGCCCGACTTTTTGTATTTTAGTAGAGATGGGGTTTCACTATGTTGGCCAGGATGTTCTCTATCTCTTGACCTCGTGATCCACCAGCCTCAACCTCCCAAAATGCTGGGATTACAGGCGTGAGCCACCATGCCCAGCTTATTTTACAGATTTTGACCCTGTGTCTGTTGGACCTACCAGAGGTACACTGCTGGTGATGATGCCGTTAGGTTTCAAAATTGGCAAAAGTTAATGGGAAACGGATTCCAAATTCTGTCAGGGAATACTGGGCCAGGGGCTTTCAGCAGGACCTCCGCTGTCTCTGGTATTTCAAGTGCTATTACAATGGTCTCCCCCAGGGTACATTAAATGACTGGTGGGATCTCTGACATGGCTCTGGTGGTGATGTAGAAGTGAGGAAACTCAGGCAGTCTTTGATGTCCTGGCCCCACAAACGTTCTTCCCCTATCTCCTGGCTGAGAAAAGAAGACCAGGAAGAGCAGTGAGGGACTTCCAGGATGGTATGTGACTGTCTCCAGCACAGGCAGATAACCTGGGTTCTATCTGTGATAAGCTATGCTGTTAGATCAGCAGGTTAACAGGCTATGCTGATAGATCAGCAGCTTAACCCAAGCAGAAAAAAGCAGTCAAGGACTTCCTTTGGTGTGTAAGGTAGAAACCAAGACAGCTGCTGGTCCGCCAGAGGACAAAAATCAATCCCATTTCACCACTTTGGCTCTCCTGTGGGAGGAGCATAGGGCACTGAAGGTGGATGAGCATCAACATCCACCATCAGCTGCACAGGGAAATAATGGGAAGACTCCAAGCAGGACAGAGGAGCGCAACACGGGAAATCCCCAGATGTAACTGTCCCTGTGCATGTGTGTCTGTGGGAGTGTATCTTGACAGTGGGCAGGGGAAGAGAAGGGAGTGTTGAGATCTTCCCACTAGAGGAGTGAAATGAGCAGAACTGGGAAAAGAGGTCACAGAAAAAAAAGAGGAGCCTGCAAGCCACCACAGAACTTTCTTGCTCCAAGTAATTGTCTCTAGCCGGACTGGGGGTGTGTCTTGTTGCAAAGTCACTGGAGGTTTCCAGGGTGTGGGCTCCCTGGCTCCACTAGACCAAGGTCCGTTTGGAGCGCGGAGGAAAAGCGCCTGTGAGGGCTTCCCAGTTGAAATAAGGGTCGGAAGAAAGCATGCCCTGCCAGTACTGAGGTGGGGGGCACTAAGCACATTCTATGGCTGGGAGTCGGAAAGCGGGTAGTTGGGGACAAGGGGCTGCTTTCCCTGTGTGCAGACTTCGGATGCACAGGTGATGTGAGGACAGTCAGAGGAGAAAGATGCTAGGTTTTCTGGGATGGACCCGGTGCTCCCAGTAGACAGTATGTCTGGGCTGTACAGTGTGTTTGGAGGAAGTCCGGGAAAGTGGCCCAAGGGGGAAGTGAGGGAGAGAGAGGTGGCGAGCTGGTCAGTGGTCCCGCCGCCCACGCCAGTTCCTTGGTGTGCCCTTTGGCTCAGGAGGTCCTGACTCCCTCTCCACTCCCTGGCCGGAAAGCCTGGGAGTGTCCCGAGTTGGTGTGGTTTGGGGCGCCCCACAGACACAGCAGTCAGACCGGCCCGCGTATTGGTCCATCCATCCCCAAAGCCGGACCAAAAACACACGCATTGCAGACTTTTGCATTAGCGTTGGATTTTATTCCGAAAACAGACTAAAAAGAACAATGCGTCCGAAGCGCTGCTCAGCCACAGCCTCTTGGATGGCATGGGAACAGAGCAGAGGCATCACAGAAACCCAATTCTCGGGCAGAGGATCAGGAACCGCAGCGCCTGGTTGGAAATCTCCTGGCTTCTGGGTGCCCTGGGCGGCCGTCCCAGGCCGGCGGCGGTCTTCTTGGCGGCTCGGCCTCGTTTGCTGCAGGAGGAAATCTCAAGAGGGAATGCAGTGGCCGCCAAGGCTCAGTAGCAGGGTGACAACGCTCTGAGAGGTCCCCATCGTCAGATGCCTCTGGCTCCTTTGGCTGGTCTTGAAACCTGGAGGATCCCGGCGAGTGTGGCGGCTGCGGAGCGCAGAGCCCCGGCTCCTCCGACGAGGCTGCGGATGCCACTGCTGCCTGCGCCTGGGGCTCCTCCTGGGTGGCAGGCATGGACTCTGGATCCGAAGGCTGTGCACGCCGCACTAGGGGAATCCAAAGAACGTCCTCCTGTCCCGGTGGGAGGCCCTCGGACCGAGGACATTGACCCTGGTTCTCAGAGCGGTGGCCGAGTGGTGTTGCAAGGTAACGCGCCGCCCAGCGAATTCGATCTTCTGGGGCTCCGGGTGGTTCCCACTGGGGCTCTCGTGCTGTCTCTCTGGAGCCAAAGGTGCCCTTCACACGGCTTCGCCAGTGCGTCGCTTCTCCCATAGCGGAGGTTCACAGAGACTAGGGGATTTAGAAGATCTAGCTGGCGGAGCCCGCCGCCTTTTATGCTCCTTCTGCTCGGGAGGCGGTCCCGCCAGGAGAGATCGGGAGCTCTGGGTGGAAGCCTGGGAGCTAATGGGATCAGAAGAGGAACCGCCCTAGGCGCCTTCATTCTCCTGGAGCAAGTTGTGGGAAGTGAAAGCCTAGTGAAGACAGATGGGATTAGCAGTGGAAAATCCAAGAGACCTCCGGACGCCTAAGGAGGGAAGCTCTTTTGGGAGATAGGGAGGTGTAGACAGCCGATTTCTGACCCTGAATGTTCTGGTAGTACTACAGGAGAGACCGAGGGCCAGGGCTGTGTGAAAGAGGTATGTCTGTATCTTGGTGCTGGTGTGTGTTTGGTGGGATGGTTACTGGACTGAAGTCAAGGTGTGGGTGTGGTGTTTGTGATGAAGGGAAATGGGAGGAAAGCTCTAAGGATTATTCGGGAGGGACCTGGGAGGTAGGGAAAATGGCAGCTTACACTGTCTAGGAATCTAATATCATCATGCTTGGGCCACCATTTTTGGGGAATCATTCCTACCCTCTGAATTAGCTTGAATAGTTCAACTTTTACACTGGAAAGTGAATGACATATTAAATAGTCTTATTCTCTGCCAGTAATGATCTGATTTATACTATATCAGGATGTCTATCTTTTTTCCTGTCTAAAATCCTCTAGATTGAATTCTAAAGCACATCTACTTTCAGTGATTCTAAAAGAACGGTTATGCTTTTGCATTTTTTCTAGTTATATATAGATATGGAATCATGAAATAACTATTCTTGTGTAATTGTCATTTTCCTCTTAATACCTTGGGCATTTTCTATACCAACAGCATTAAATTCCACTCTAACCTTCCTATCTGCTTATATCCTTTTGTTGGGGTGCAATAAATTTTTATTTCTATCTTTCTATTTTTAACCATTGTTTAGTTTCTACTTGCTGTTCAGATTTTCTTCACTCTTGGTCTTTTTCAGTAAAATGCACTCTTAGAAGTGCCCTAGGTTGTATAAAGTTCTGTGCATTCCAAATACAAATTATATGGATTTTTATGTTCTTCAAAATATAGTAGCAACAAATTTTGCTGTCACTTGACTTGAATAATTTTATTTCTGACCCGCCCTTGTAACCCTCCAGGCAAAGCTCTGCTATCCTGAGAATCTTTTGTGAACCCCAAATATCTGAGACAGGTCTCAGTCAAATTAGAAAGTTAATTTTGCCAAAATCAAGGATGCATACCTGTGACAAAACCTCAGGATGCCCTGATGACATGTGCTCAAGATGATTGGGGCACAGCTTGGTTTTATATATTTTATACATTTTATACACTTGATGGCTTGATATACAACCCATCAATCAATATATGGAAGATGTACATTGGTTTGGTTCCATCCAGAAAAATGGAACTCGAAGTGGGGAGGGGGTTTCCAGGTCATTGATAGAGAAAAGACAAATGGTGGCATCCCCCACTTTTTCTTTAGAGATGGAGTTTCACCATGTTGCCAAGGATGGTCTCAAACTCCTGAGTTCAGGCATTATCTCTGGCCAGGCATTCAAAGTGTTGGGATTACAGGCGTGAGTCATCGCATATAGCCTGTTGCATTCTTTTGAGTTTCTGATTAGCCCTTCCAAAGGAGGCAATCAGACATGCATTTATCTCAGTGAGCAGAGGGATACTTTGAGTTCTGTCTGTCGTTTGCCCACAAGGAAATTCCTTGTGTGGGTGGTATGTAGCTTTTTTTTTTTTTTTTTGTCTCTCCCTGTTGCCCAGGCTGGAGTGCAGTGGCTTATCTCAGCTCACTGCAATCTCCATCTCCAGTGTTCAAATGATTCTCCTGACTCAGCCTTCCGAGTAGCTGGGATTACAGGTGCCCACCACCACACTGGCTAATTTTTGTATTTTTAGTAGAGACGAGGTTTTACTATGTTGGCCAGGCTAGTCTTAAAACTACTGACTTCAGGCAATCTGCCCACCTTGGCCTTCCAAATTGCTGGGATAATAGGCCTGAGCCAACGCCCCCGGCCTGTAGCTGTCTTTTCAAGGAGTAGCATGGGAGGCAGGTTTACCCTAAGCAGTTCCCAGCTTGACTTTTTACTTTTGCTTAGTGATTTTGGAGTCTCAAGATTTATTTTCCTTTCACATTTCATCGTGGTTCATCACTCAGCCACAAAGGCTCCATGTTACTCTCATAAACCTGTTACCTCACTAGAATTTCTAATATTCTGCTGTCTCTCTTCTCTCATTCTTTTTTTTTTTAATTATTCCTCACTTATTTTTCTACAGTTGTTTATTTTTCTTAGCTCAAGAAAAACAAATGGATTTGAAGGGAAACATCACATTTAGAACTTTTATTTCTGTTATTTATTTGTTTTTTGAGATGGAGTCTGGGTCTGTTGCCCAGGCTGGAGTGCAGCGCTGTGATCTCAGCTCACTGCAACTACGGCTTCCAGGTTGAAGTGATTCTCCTGCTCAACCTCCCGAGCAGCTGGGATTACAGGCGCCTGCCAACATGCTCACCTAATGTTTGTATTTTTAGTAGAAATGGGTTTTTACCATGTTGGCCAGTCTGGTCTCCTACCTCAGGTGATCCTCCCAACTTGGCCTCCCAAAGTTCTGGGATTACAGATGTCAGCCAATGTGCCCAGCCTCTTTCTGGTCTTTGAATGACCATTGCAGCTTCTGTAATGAACGTGGTGCTGTCTGTGTTTGGAATGGTTTCCCCCCCCTCCATATGTGCTGTCTCACTAGGATGTAAGGTCTGTAAAAGCTTCAGCCAGTTCTTCTTGTGTATCTGCCTCTCTTCTTAGCACCCAGAGTACAATATAATTTTTTTCTACTGGTTATTATTATTAGAGACAGTGTCTTTCTCTGTTGCTCCGGCTGTAAAGCTGTCTCTGTAAATCTTGTAAAATGAATTAGGGAAGAAGGAAATGGTTTGCATTGCTATTGTGAAAGGAAAATAAATATTGGGACCCCGAAATCACTAAACCAAAAGGAAAATCTGGGAACTGAAACTACCACTGCAAAATTATAACCAAGACAGTGAAAGAGATCTGACCTAACCAACTCCATCTTGTTTCTAAACTCCAAGCTGTCCTTGTTCATTCCTGGGCAAAAGCCAAATGAACTTTGGGAGGAACTTAGTTTGTAGTCCCTAAATTTATAGTCCTTAGTTTACAATAGCCCTTTCCCAAAACAATCCCGATTCTTGCCTGGGGACTAGACTGCATTTGTGGGACTAACAAATTAGTCAACAGATTAGAAATTATGCTTAGGAGTCATGCAGCTGGAGGCTACAAGAGTCTTACCTTCCCCAAATTGCTCCTGCTGACAACATCTCTGCTGTAAGGCCTAATATGAGTGCTTGAGATATTTTGCAGATCCTGCACTTGATGGATCAGCTCCACCACCCAGGCCAATAAACTAGCTTATCTGATCTTGTGGTCCCCACTCAGGAATTGATTCTGTGCAAAAGGACAGACAGGCCAAGTATAATAAAGCAAATAGTTCCTACCATAATTTGTGTTTAGTAAAAATGGGAAACTGGAGAAAGAAAAATTATTTTTCAAAAACTACTACACCTGTTGTTAGATTCTAGTCTTGTCTAATGTTATTTAATTTTTATTATTATCTAGAGTTTGGACTGAATTCTAAAATTTTTCTTGTCTAAAAGTCTCTAAAACAATATTTTCAAGTATTTCCTTTCTTTTCCTTTCCGCTACCCGTTTTTCCTAATTTGCAATAACTGGAAACTAAGCTGTGCTTTCCTAAAGCCCTGCAAACTGAAGCTAGACAACTTAAACTTCAGAAGAAAATAACAGCAACTTATGTACCTACATAAGCGCCTCTCATACCTGCCTACTGATGTATGGACTTCAGAGTAGTATGGCCTGTATCAATTTTGCAGAATTATCCTTTTTTTTTGTTGCTGTTTTTCTTCCTTCCTCCTCCTATTTTCTCTTTAGAGGATATAGGACTTCACAACCTGGTAACAATGAACTCTCCTAATAATGTGGGACATACTCATCTAGGACTAAAACATCCTACCCCGGAGAGATGAGATGAAACCTGAGACCACAGACTCACTTTCTTGTAAGTTGTTTTCTCTGAAAGATTTTAAAAAGAAAAGGGGAGAAATGTGAAAGGAAAATAAATCCTGGGACCCCAGAAACACTAAGCCAAAGGGAGAAGTCGAGCTGGGAACTGCTTAGGGCAACCCTGCCTTCCATTCTATTCCTAAAAATGATAGCTAGAAAAAGCTACAGATCTTCCTCACAAGGAATTTCCTTGTGGACAAAGGACAGATAGAACTCAAAGTCATCCCTTTGATCACTGAGATAAATGCATATCTGATTGCCTCCTTTGGAAAGGCTAATAAACCCAGAAAAACGCAACTGTTCATTTTTCTCTGACGAACCTATGACCTGGAAGCCCCTTCCCTGCTTTAAGTTGTCCTGCCTTTCCAGATGGAACCAATGTACATCTTGTGTATGTGGATTGATGTCCCATGTCTCTCCAAAATGTATAAAAACAAGCTGTGCCCTGACCACCTTGGGCATATTTCTTCAGGACCTCCCTGAGGCTGTGTTGTGGGTTCGTGCCCTTAACTTTGGCAAAATAAACTTCCTAAATTGACTGAGACCTGTCTCAGACATTTGGTGCTCACACTATAATGGATAACAAAGAAGAAGTAATTTATTTAAAAAATATATTTCAGCTTACATTTCTGTAAGCTGTACAAACATGGCACTAGCATCTTCTGTTGGGGGCATCAGGAAGCTTCCACTTTTTGTAGAAGACAGAGGTAAAACATGAGTATAACATGGTGAAAGAAGGAGCAAGTGGGGAGGGCCCAGGCTTCCTTTGAAACTACTAGATCTCCTGTGAATTTATTATAGTCGGGAGGGCACCAAGCCATTCCGGAGGGATCTGCCCCCATGCCCCAAAAATCTCTTACCAGGCCCCATCTCTACATTGAGGATCACATTTCAACATGAGATTGGAGGAAAAATCTCATCCAAACTTTATCAGGGAGAAACGAAAGTCAGCCCAGCATGTAGAATGTATTAAGCCATTCTTGCATGCTATAAAGAAATATCTGACAACTGGGTATTTTGTAAACAAAACAAAACAAAACAAAACAAAAGCAGTTTTAATTGGCTTAGGGTTCTGCAGGCTGTACAAGGAAGCATCGTGGCATCTGCTTCTGTGGAGACATCAGGACGCTTCTATTCATGGTGCAAGGCTAAGGAGGAGCAGACACATCACACGGCAGAGATGGAGCAAGAGAGAGAGAGAGAGAGAGTGGCGGAGAGGTGTCACACACTCTTAAATGACCAGATCTCGAAAGAGCTTACTGTCGAGAAAACAGCATTAAGCCATGGAGGGATCCATTCCCATGACCCTACACCTCCCACCAAGCCCCACCATTATTGGAGATTATAATTAATTCAACATGTGATCTGAGCAGGAACAAATATTCAAGCTAGACACAGCACACTCAGCATTAATCATTAGGTCAGCTTGTTCCTGACCTGCTTCCTCATATTGTTTGCTGCCTATTTTCTCAGAAGAATGCAGACCTTGTTACTAGATTATAGTTCCCTTTAACTACTTTATAGGTAACAAATATTATGAGACATTAATTTTTCTTTTGAAATAGTGTTTCACTCCCTGCATGCTAGTGAAACTGCACATGTTAGCTGGTCTGAAGGATCCTGTGAGAAGCTGAGTCACCAAAAAATGCAGTTTCCACATTCCAATGATTACAATCCTCCTACCCCAACTGATCGATGTCCCCAATTTTCTAGCACCTGACCCTCCACAATCCCCTGAAAAACTCCAGTCCAGGGCTCTCTGGAAAGATGAATTTGAGGGTTTGCTCCTATCTTCTCACTCAGTAGCCTGTAATCGTTAAACTCTCTGATGCAAACTCTGCTTTCTCAGTGTAATTGGTGTTAATGTGTGTCAGGCATATGAACCTGTTTGTCCTATAACAGCTGGAAGGCAGTGGGACCATCATAGCTCGTTGTAATTTCTAACTCCTACACTCAAGGGATCCTTCCACCTCAGCCCCCAGAATAGCTACAACTTTAGGTCTGTGTGCTACCACCCCCTAATTTTTTAACAAATTTTTTGTAGAGATAGGATCTTGCTATGTAGCCTGGGCTAGTTTTGAACTCCTGGTCTCAAGGTATCTTCCCACATCTGCATCATAATGTGCTGTCATTACAAGTGTGAGCCACTATACCCTGCCCATGATAGAATATTAGCACATGGTTGTGAAATATTGGTATCAGTAAGGTTATATAACAGTAAAGAAAAAAATCTGTTCATGAAATTGTTTTTGTATTCATTGATGCATTTGTAAACAGAACGTTTGTTCTGATGAAGATTATATTGTAATTTCACCATGGATATGATATGGGAAGGAAAAAATCCACCAAAGAATACACCAAAGTAAACATCACTTTATATTTGTTTTTATTGCAATTATCTTTCAATCTACACAAAAAAATAATTTTAGTAACAACTGAGAAGATTGTTTTCTGCCAGGCAGTCTCTAAACATTAACTTTTACTAGGAAATGTATTCATGAAAGTGACTTTGTAAAATAAGAGCAAATTTGGCCTCTTATTTAATCATTCAGAGATGATTAAAATAAAACTTAAACAAATTACATAACTTACTGATGGTCATTCGTCTAGAAAAGCATGTGATTGAACTACAACTCAGGAAGCCATTGAAGTCTGACTTTTTAGCATCTTGCTATTACACACACACAAATTCTGAAATACTTTTACTTTAGCATTTCAACAGTAGAAGGCCAAATAAAGAAGAGTGAAAGATCACATGAAGAATTGGACAACTACTCTGGCCTCCTCCTCACTAACAGCCTAAGTGATCCTTTAGGCATCTGTTAAGCATTTTTCTGGTGGTGGAAAGGGATCCAGTCTCTGCTCCAGTACTAGCAATGTGTTTTGGGACAATATTAAGTTTTTATAAACCCAGTTCCCCCAAAACAGCTTTCTCTCCATGGTCACAGTAATACATTTTCTTTTCAACCCTTGAAGCAAAGTATTTGACTCTAGATAACTTCAACTCAGATAACAGGACTTTACCTTAATCTCATTGATTCTGACTTTGGATATCATTTGCTCCTAGCACCAAGGTTCCAACTTACCTTCCTGCGATCTGATTTGGACTGCCCAGGAAGCCGGAAGAGTATAAAATGCAAAAGATGGTGGCTTCTAAATCCCAGATACTTGGTGTCACCTTGTGTGAGATAGTCCATCAAGATGGAGCTGCTGTCTCCCCGAGGTGTTTGGCAGCTTCAGGATTTCGCACAGGAAAGGGTAGGGGTGTGTGGGTGGGGGAGGTGTCTAAGATGCTTCCAGCCCTGAGCTCAGTACACTGGCTGTCCTGGATGCTCGCTTTCTGTCCCTACCATTTCCAGTTCCCCGAGATGGCCAAGAATATTCACTGTGACCTGCTTTCCACTCCCTGCGTGCTTCTTCACAGGGACTGCTTGAAAAACAATTACTTTCCCAGAGCCCAGGGCACCTGGAGGGGGGACCTAAAGTCCCCCCTTCTGAATCCGGGTCCTGGGAGGAGCCACAAGCCCCCCTAGGGGAGGCCAACGCTTGCAGAGGAGCCAGAGGGATGTGCCCAACCCCGCAAATTTTCTCAGCCTGAGTTCCCTGCTCCCAGGAACCACCACTGAAGTGGGAGATGTACGTGGGAGACCTTCCAGAGCCTCAGCTTATGACTGTTCCCAGAGCCACCGTCCAAAGTTCCAAGGCTTTTGGCAGAGGTTTCCACGTGTTTTGGACTGCATGCCCTAAGGCTGACTCTGCTGCCTGCCTTTTTATTATAGCACTGAGTCCTAAGGTTTCCTGAGACCCTCTATTGGATGATCTTCTGAGAACACATGATATTATAGTAACACTGTCTGAGGCATTAAACCAGAGTGCCTCCATCTTGAATAGGGGCTGATAAAATAAGGCTGAGACCTACTAGGCTGCATTTCCAGGAGGTTAGGCATTCCTAGTCTTATGATGAGATGGGAGGTTGGCACAAATTATAGGTCACAAAAACTTTTTGCTGAGAAATTAGGTTGTGGTAAGGAAGCTGGGCCAACACCCACCAAAACCATGATGGTGATTAAAGTGACCTCTGATTGTCCTCATTGCTCATTATGAACTAATTATAATACATCAGCATACCAAAAGACACTCCCACCTGCACCACAACAGTTTACAAATCATGATGACCTCAGGAAGTTACCCTATATGGTCTAAAAAGGGCAGAAATCCTCAGTTCTGAAAGTTGCCCATCCCTTTCCTTAAAACTCATGAATAATCCACACCTTGTTTAGCATATGAACAAGAGGTAACAATATGTGTGAGTACCTGAGCAGCCCATGCCACTTCACTGCTCTGCCTGTGGAGTAGCCATTCTTCATTCTTTTATTTTCTTTTTTAATAAAAAATTAATATTTTGAAAAAAAGACGGGGTTTCACCATGTTGGTCAGGCTAGTCTTGAACTCCTAACCTCAGGTAATCCGCCCACCTTGGCCTCCAAAGTGCTTGGATCACAGGTGTGAGCCACCATGCCCGGCCATATTCTTTTACTTTCTTAGTAAACTAGCTTTCATTTTATGGATTCGCCTCAAATTCTTTCTTGCACGAGATCCAAGAACATTGGCTTGGGGTCTAGATCAGGACCCCTTTCCAGTAACAAAACTGTGTTTGCTTTCAGATTGCTTTGTGCATTTTTTTTTTTTTTTTTGCTGGCTTAATACTTTTGTCCACAAATGTGAAATTCTTTGTCACCTGTGTTATTGCTGTTGCCGTCGGGTAAGGACGAGGCTCTGGGGCGGGGTGGCTGGCAGTTGCTGGTGCCTGGACCGGTGCAGGACTCTTGGTGGCTGGGTTTGCAGGTGATGGTGCCTCCTGTGCAAGTCAAATGTGGGAGAAAGAAGGCAGTCAAGAGGGGTTGTGCATGCTGGGTTGCTACTGCTTGGGCCGCCAAGACAGCGAACAGGCAGTATCCCTGAGAACTTAGTCCAGGAAATTCTCCTGTTGGGTTGCCCTGGCACTTCTTCCCTCTGAGTCTATCCAAGAGCGCTCACCCCTTGTCAGCTGCAGGTTGCTATACTACATCCCCATATCTCTTTTTCTCAAATACATCCACAGGATTTGGGGAAATTGATTGTCTTTCTCAGGTGCAGAGAAAATCTGAAGTGTCCCTTCTATTTAAGACTGCAGGTCCTGGATTTCCAGTGAGCATGACTAGGAAAAGAGGGTGGCCTCCCCTCAGGAAAAGCAGCCACCCAGCATTGATAATGTAACCTTTCTGGACTCAGATTCCAGAGTGAGCTTGCTTGCTTGCAATTTCTACTTTAGATTGGTGGCTTTCTAAGACCCCTTACCTATCAACAGAAAAACAACAGAATGGTAGTATGCACCATATCCTGGGGTTCAAAAAGAGCAGCTGGGTGTGGTGGCTCACGCCTGTAATCCCAGCTCTTTGGGTGGCTGAGGTGGGCTGATCATGAGGTCAGGAGTTTGAGACCAGCCTGGCCAACATGGTAAAACCCCATCTCTATTTAAAAAATAAAAAATTAACCTGGTGTGGTGGCATGCACCTATAATCCCAGTTGCTTGGGAGGCTGAGGCAGGAGAATCGCTTAAGCCCGGGAAGCGGAGATTGCAGTAAGCTGAGATCGTGCCACTGCATTCCAGCCTGGGTGAAAGAGCGAAACTGTCTCAAAAAACAAAACAAAACAAAACAAAACAAAAACCAGTGATAAAAGATCAATGCCAAGTAATTTGTGAAAGATCAGAAAATTTCTAAGTGTGAAGCAGGTTAACTGTACACTGTTTACCAACTTGTCTGAGTCCAGTGAGACAGAAGATATTCAAATGCAAGTTACATGAAGCAAATTTATACTTACAGACAAGCAGAAGCCTAGGGCTAATTGTGTGTTGGTCTCTTATAACTCAGAAAGCTGCCTAAGGTAGATGGATTCTTGAATACACATGCTCTTCTTGCACCACAGCTGAGGGACTCCAATAAACAGCCCACTTTGGGTTTTCTATCCCAGGTTCACTTGACCCACTGGGCCAAAGTGTTGAAGGACATCTTGTGCTAGGTGGAGACAGGAAAAGGGCCCGGGCTGTTCCAGCAAGTTTCCCCTTACTTTAGGATGTTGTACTCCCAGCACATTCTACAGTTATTCTTGAGGACTACAAGCAAGAAAGAGGGAGAACTGGGTTGGTCCAAAGCCACCCAGTGAACTTTTCTGCAAACAGTACAGTTACTGTATTGAAAACACATTTCTCGGCTGGATGTGGTGGTTCATGCCTATAATCCCAGCACTTTGGGATGCAGAGGCGGGTGGATCACATGGTCAAGAAATTGAGACCATCCTGGCCAACATGGTGAAACCCCGTCTCTACTAAAAATACAAAAATTAGCCAGGCATGGTGGTGCGTGCCTGTAGTCCCAGCTACTTGGGAGGCTGAGGCAGGAAAATCGCTTGAACCTGGGGAGGCGGAGGCTGCGGTGAGCGAAGATTGAGCCACTACACTCCAGCCTGGTGACAGAGGAAGGCTCCATCTCAAAAGAGAAAAAAAAAAAAAAAGAAAAGACATTTCTCAAAAGAAGACATGCACATAACCAATGAGTATATTAAAAATGGTCTCCATCGTGTATCATCAGGGAAATGGAAATTAAAACCTCAGTGAGAGCGCTTGGTACCAAGTAAATAAATTTAAAAAGCAAACCTCAATGAGATATCTCTTCGCACCTGTTACAATGACTGTTATCACAAACGCAAGAGATAGCAAGTGTTGGTAAGGATGTGGAAAAAGGAAACTCTTTTTTGTGTTCTTTTTTTTTTTTTGGAGATGGAGTCTCACTCTGTCACCCAGGCTGGAGTGGAATGGCACGGTCTCAGCTCACTGCAATCTCCGCCTCCCAGGTTCAAGCGATTCTCTGGCCTCAGCCTCCCGAGTAGCTGGGATTACAGATGCCCGCTACCACACCCAGCTAATTTTTGTATTTTTAGTAGAGACGGGGGTTTCACCATGTTGGCCAGGCTGGTCTCGAACTCCTGACCTTTTGATCTGCCTGCCTCAGCCTCCCAAAGTGCTGGGATTACAGGCGTGAGCCACCATGCCTGGCGGAAAAAGGAAACTCTTACATAGATTTCATATACAAGAAATATATATTTCTTGTTGGTGGGAGTGTAAATCGGTCCAGCCATGTTCAACAGTACGGGAGTTCCTCAAAAATTAGGCATAGAACTACCATATGATCCAGCAATTCTACTTCTGGTCATATAGCCAAAGGAAATGAAACTAGAATGTCAAAGAGCTATCCTGCACTTCTGTGATTATTGTAGCACTATTCAAAATAGCCAAGATAGGGAATCAACCATCAAGGAATGAAGAGATAATGGAAATATGATAGATGTCCATGATGGAATACCACTCAGCCATAAAAAGAAGGATATCCTGTTCTTTGTAACAACATGGATGAAACTGGAAGACATTATATTAAGTAAAATAACCCAGGGATAGAGGGACAAGTACTGTATGATCTCACTTACATATAGAATCTAAAGAAATCAAACACATGGAAGCAGAGATTAGAATAGTGGTTACCAGGTGCTAGGGTATGAAGGGTATTGAGTAGATGTTGATCAAGGGATACAAAATTTCCATTAGGTAAGAGGAATAAGTTCATGAGTTCTATTGTACCATGTGGTGATTATAATTATTAACAATGTATTGTATACTTGGAAATTGCTAACAGATTTTTAAATGTTCTTATGACGTAAGTATGTGAGGTAATGAATATATTAACTTGATTTAATAATTCTACAATGTATTTGCATGGCAAAACATCATGTTTTATTCCATAAGTATATAGAATTTACTTTTTCAGTTAAAATTTTAAATAAAAAGATACATAAAAGGAAATATTCCAAAAAAACTTATCTGAGAATGAGGATGTTAAATGGGAATTAATAATTGTGAACCTGGAAGAAGACATTGTAGTGTTCAATACAAGGATATCAGTATCCAAAAAAGAGGTGGATGGAATCTTGGCCACATGTGCCCATATTGCACCATGGCTAATGGATTTAATGCCTTTTGCCATTTTGCCTTTCCAAATATGTTCTTAAATTTATTCCTAACAGTGGTATTTTCTTTTCAATGAAAGAATGGAAATAAAATACAATACATTATTTGAAAAGATATTCAGGAAGCAGTAAGTGCAGTCAAGGATCCCCGGAATGAGTGTGCTGGTGGCTTGGAGGGCAGGATCTTTATCCTAGAAACCCTGTGTTTCAGGCATGCCTAGACAAAATACACTTTTATTTGATGTCTTAGTATATCAAAGAGGTATTGGTTGGTTTAGAGGCTCAGTGAGGTTGCATCATACTCCAAGTAACAAAGGTAGTTCATGCTGGAGCTGGATTGAGGTTCCAGGTTCTCAGGCATTCATATGAGGTAGGGAAATGACTAAAGGAATAATTGGATTACATTTTGAAAATAAGAATCTTGCACCTTACATACAATTGTAATTTTTCTATTTTTGTCTATATTACATTAGTCAGAATAAAAGGAGACTATAATTTTCACACCTAAAGGGAAAATGTGATGAGCTAATATGATGTTTTTTGCAGGACCCTAATCCTATTTTATGTGATTATATGCATTTTTTATTAGTTATTCTCCTTCCTCTGTTTTTCCTACTTCCACTGCAATTCCTTTATTTTAAATGTATGTTTTGTATCTTCAGTCTTTTAATCCATGATTTATTATTTTGTGTGGACATATCTTTAATTCATGTAAAATTACATTATATACCTTATATTATCCAGTATTTTCCACTCATGAAAGTTTTTAATATGTATGGTTTCTAAGATCTTTACGCATATTTCATCTGCTGCTTCCAACTCTGATATATTAATCTCCAGTGAGCCTTGGCCACTTTTTACCTCTCTCCTGCCCCACAGTGGACACTCATATTGCCACCGAGTTACAAATATCAAATATAGCATCCCCTTATGGACCTATGGGAGAATTTCTCTACCAACTTTAACATTTTTCCTTTTAATTAATTTCCTAATGGAAATCACAGTTGTGAAACCATTCCTATAAACTTTATAAAGTTAATTAGGGAAAGCAGGAGAAGAATAAAAAATAAACCAAGCTTGCAGCACATTCAGTATTAATGATTAGGTCACCTTGCTCTCTCACCTTCTTACTCATAGTTCTTTAGTGCTTATTGCCCCAAATTACAAGAATAATTATGCAGACCCTGTCACAAGATTATAATTTCCCTTAACTGCTCTATAGAGAACATCTTGAACATTGTAAAATGTTGAGGTTTTCATTTGAGATATTTTATGTCCTGACTACTAATAAGACTACGGATGCCAGCTAGTCTGAAAGACCCCAGGAGAAGCTGACTCACCAAATAATGCAGTTTCTACATTCTGATGATTTCATCCCCTTTGCCCCAATCAGTGACCTCAATTTTTCAGTCTCTTGTTCTCCACAATCTCCTTAAAAACTCCAGACCAGAACGTCTCAGGGAAATGGATTTCAGAGTCCTTCCTGTCTCCTCATTTGGCTGCCCTGTGGTCACTAAACTCTTTCTCTGCTGCAAGCCCTGCTGTTTCAGTGTTTTGGTGTATATTTATGTTACTGCACAGCAGACATACAAACCTGTTGGTCCTGTAATAATCAGACACATGTTTTGTGTTGGTTTGTCTTGTTTTTTCCTTTCAAACAACCTAATTGGATTATTTCACCATGCTGACTAATGTGAAGAGAGAGGCTAAACCAATGTAGTACTAGAGCTACACTGGCCTTCTTTGGCTTAACATTTGTCTAGAATTATAATTTCTTCAGTCTGAGAAGCCAGTCATTGTAAGATGTGTCATTACTTAACATGTGTAATATGAAAAATCTGCTAACTAAACTATGTCTCAGTCCTGAGAGACTAATATTAAAATATAGATTTATTTCAGAGACATAAAAATGGCAAAAGATTTATCTTGAAATTGATTAAAATCAGGTATTCAGTTATTTTATTTTCAATTCGTTGTGTCATTTTATTTAGTTTACTTCTTGTCAACAGCAAGGCGCTTAGAGTTGTAATTTTCTAAACATATCGATATGGTTGTATTTGTCTTGTTACGAGTAGTTCAAAACATTGCAAAAATTGTTTATGTGAAGAAATCATTTCCCCTGCTCCAGTTTCCGTAAGGTAACTGTGTTTCCATAAGGTAAGTTCTCATTAGCAGTTTTACATTCTTGCCTCATTTTTTTTTAGTTCTCCTCCAAGACTGAGTAGTTCATATTGAATGGCAATTTGTGACAGGCCCTCTACCAAGTGTATTTTCTACTTTACCTTGTTTACTTTTCAACTGGAAATCGTGACACAGAGAATTACCTAATTCAAAAGTTATCTGGTGTTACATTTGAAAGGAAATATGGGCATGAAAATTTCGATCCCTCCCATTTTATTCTCTTTCTTTAAGCCACCTTTGTATGGAAAAAAAACTCCGTAATAGTTTTGTAGTGCACTTGCTTCTCCATGGTCTCTGTTTCATAGAGGCACAGCCTCACTCAGGGAGACGTGAGGTGATGCGGTTTTGTCTGTGGATGGATGGGTAAATGTAATTTTGCTATTCAGTTTTTAGAAATCAGTTTTTTGGTGTGAATTTATGGTCTATCTTCCAATCTAATTTTTTATGGATATGATTTTTTGTATCCCTTTTCCCAACCCTCTAAATTGATATAACTAGTGTGAATTCTGAGTTCATTATTCCATTACTTATTTTTTAAATTTAGATTTATTTATCAATATGTATCTACATATTTTAATGGATATTTTAAATATTAACTTTATAAAATATAACCATGGTCTGTATGGTCTATGTAGTCTTTTCACATATATGTGTGTGTGTGTGTGTGTATATATATATATATAGATAGATAGATAGATAGATATTTACATATGTAATTTTTTTAACTGAACATTGTATTATTATGATGCAGCCATACTTTTGAGTACTTTAATTTACTTGTTTGAACTTTGTAAAATATTCCATTCTGAAAATATGCCAATTGCTTTCATACACTCTCCTGATAATGGACCTTTGGATCCTCCCTCCCCACCAGGTGTTTGTTACTGTTAACAGCACAGGTACCAACATTCTTTTACGTATTTCCTAGTGTACATGAATGTGCAAGAACTTTTCTTGAGAGTGTACTCTGACATGGAATTGGTAGGTTTTGAGATAGGTGACCTGCAGTTTCAAAAGACAACAGATTGTTTTTCAAAGTGATGGTACTAATACATGTTCTCACTTACAATACATAAGTACTCTAAAGTTTCATATACTATCTAACGCTTAGCATTGTCAGGTATTTTAATGTACAATCATTGAAAGGGTGAAAGTAGCAGCGGGCCACAATTGTTGAGCAGTCAGGCAACTTCACCCCGTATGGGCGTTGTTGATCGCTGCAGGATTCCCTCCACTGATGCTCCTTCCTGATTCATCATTTTGATTTATCAGATTCTGTTCATGATTACAGTTGTTATGAGATAATCCTGGCACACCAAACTGAGAAAAAGCTAGGGACAATTTTTGTGCTCTCACTGTTTATGATACAGCTAATTCAAGGCTATTGGAGAGTTTGTTTTTTATATGCAGTTCAGCTAGTTCTAGCTAAGAAGAAGTGAACATTGGAAACTCCTGTAAAACTGAAGAAAAAAATGGTTTTTCAAAGGTCAGTCGCTGGAAAATAAAAATAAATAAATAAATAAAAATATGGCTTAAAAGTTTGAAAAATAAGACTGCTATGGAAACTGCTTAACCCAAAGATTTTGTCCACAGCTTTAATTGGATTACCTATCGGGGCAGTTAAAGTTTAGCCATGTGGACAGGTCCCAATTTTGTCAGAAATAATTTGGACCCAGCTGTCTTCTGTAAAACAATGAGTTTATGATGCCATCTCATGGCTAGAGTTTCATGGTAAAAGCTATTGGATCTTTGTGTGTATGGATATATGTGTTGATGTGTTTCTGTGTATGTCACATATATTATGTTATGTTATATCTACAGTGGCACCACATTGATTTATAGGTAAATGAGTCTCATACATTCAGTAAGAAAGTCCAAATGCTTTTCAAATTTATGGGAATTTAGTAATCATTAATAAGCTTACTTTAAAATTATTCACAAAATAAAAATAGAAATGTATTCAGAATTGTTAGCATAAGTTTTTCCTGGGTTTACTAATTAGATGAGTTTTATATTTGCTTTTGCTAGATATTTTAAGGTGTTAGGTTTTTCTTTTTAATTGAATAAAGACGGGGTTTCACCATGTTGGTCAGGCTGGTCTTGAACTCCCGACCTCAGGTGATCTGCCCGCCTTGGCCTCCAAAGTGCTTGGATTACAGGTGTGAGCCACCACGCCTGGCCAGTGTTAGGATTTGACCTAAAGTATAACCATAAACTCAATCAAAAACAGAATAATCTTTTTCTGAATGACTTTTTGATAATTAAAACATTTAACATTGTTAGTTCTACAAGAACTCTGTTTTTTTCTGAATTATCAACAAAAATGCCCATGTGTTTAAGATTTTTGCTTAGGTGAACACCTGATATTCATAGGCTATGCAAATGGTTTAACAAAGAAATAACTTGGAGCAATGATTACCTTTGTCTAATGGTCTCAGTTCTAACAGCTAATCTAGATAAACTGTACAAATGAATAAATTGAGTAAATATAAATGGAATCAACGCTTGTAGGTGAACTTTTTTTTTTTGTTGGAGACAGAGGCTTGCTCTGCCCTCCAGGCTGGAGTGCAGTGGTTCAATCTAGGTTCACCGCAATCTCCACCTCCTGGGTTCAAGTGATTCTCCTGCCTCAGCCTCCCGAATAGCTGAGACTACAGGCACCAACTACCACGTCCAGCTAATTTTTGTATTTTTTTTTTTTAGACGAGGTTTTGCTCTTGTCACCCAGGCTGGAGTGCAATGGTGCAAACTCGGCGGCTCACTGTAACCTCCATCTCCCGGGTTCAAGTGATTCTCCTGTCTCAGCCTCCTCAGTAGCTGAGATAACAGGTGCCTGCCACCACACCCAGTTAATTTTTGTATTTTTAGTAGAGACAGGGTTTCACCATGTTGGCCAGGCTGGTCTTGAATTCCTGACCTCACGTGATCCACCCAACGCAGCTTTTAATATAACTTAAAATCTTAAAATTATTTCAGATACTATTGAATATCTGGGTCATTTCCAATTAAAAAAGAATTATGACACAGGGCATTGGTCAAACTTTTGAACCCATTAATGTGAAATAAAATCTATGCTGTGAATTAAGTGTTAGTGGACCTCAATGAGCTAAATAAGAATAAGGTCTGAGTCTGGAAGGTAATCAAGTAATAAAAAGGGGATGGGCCCAATGGATGTCTGTATACTTGCCCCCATACAGCCAAGCCATGAATGTGAAGCAATACCACCTGCCAGAGGGACATTCTGAAATAACCCAAATAATCCAGGGTGTTGGAGTGAGATATAGTCTCAAATTAATTAATTAATTAATACATTGATTAAGAATTCAATTAATGTCAATATCTAGTTTATGGGTTTTGATTTCTACTATTTCAGGGAACAGGAAAGCATAAAAGTCCCAAATGTATTCTTTACTGCACTTTTTAAAATCTCTGTCATCTGAAATGCCTGCAGAAAGGATTGAGTCTCAGTTTCTGTAGGCCCTGAGGTGGGCAGAGATTATGAGAGAAAACATCACAAAGACTTGGTGCTGTGGACTAAATTGTGTCCCCCAAAATTTATGATAATTTTGATTAACTAATCTACAAGGCGATGGTATTTAGAGATGGGTCCTTTGGGAGATAATTACATTTAGATGAGATTGTGGGGGTGGGGCGTTCATAATGGGGTTAGTGACCTTATGAGAAGAGGAAGAAATACCTTGTCCTTCTCATTCTCTTTCCTTCTTCCTCTCTCCCTTTCTCCAGGCCTTTGTCTCTCTCTCTCTCTCTCTCTTTCTCTCTCTCTCTCTCCCTCTCTCTCTCTCCCTCTCTCTCTCTCCCTCTCTCTCTCTCTCTCCCCCTCTGTGCTATGTGAGGACACAGCTACAACATGGCCATCACACAGCTACAACAGGGCCATCAGCAAAACAGAAAGAGAGCCCTCCCCAGGAGCTGAATCATTGGCGCTTTGATCTTGGACTTTCAGATTCTGGGCAAGACTCACCAGGGCAGATTTCTGTAGCTGCCTGGAATTGTCTAACCTGAAGTTAATACCATGGAACCCTGTGGTTGTCATCTCAGAAGGCACAAGGCTAAGAATCTTCCTCTTTACTGTGCCTCCACCTCTTTTTTTTGTTTTGTTTTGATTTTCAAGTAACGAACTTATTTTTCCAGTTAGCATAACCAGCTCATGGCACAGCATATTAAATCACAAAGTACAAATACAAGGCAGGTAATACCTTGCCTAGGTTGCAAAATTTTGGCAAATCAATATAGTACTTTTTATTACAATAAAAGCATCTTTTTGTTAGAGTCATGTATTATTTTAGTGATAATTTTCACTCCAAATATATTTAAGTACTAAGCCAAAACACTGGTTTTTAGTGATGGTTTATAGCAGGAAAAGTTATTTTATACAAATTAATATCTTTGAAAACTACACAGTTTCTTCTTTTAATTGAATTCCCTCATGCAAGCTGTTGAAGTTTACAGCAGCAGGGCAATTGTGTATGTATACGAGATGGCTCTGCTTTGTTCTGGGGTTTTGGACTAAAGTCAGGTAGAGTTCCCAGGTGAAAATCTTTAAAATTCAACCTTAGTTTACTCAATGTCAATGCCAACTTCCAAGTACTTTGAAAAAAAATTAAAATTTTGCTTATACACCATTGGTTAGAGTGTAAATTAATTCAACCATTGTGAAAAACTGTAGCAATTCCTCAAAGGCCAAAAAACAGGAATACCATTTGACCTAGCAAGCCCATTACTTGGTAGTACCCAAAGGAATATAAATTGGTATATCATAAAAACATATGCATATGTATGTTCACTGCAGCACTATTCACAAGAGCAAAGACATGGAATCATCCAAAATGCTCATCAGTGGTACACTGAATAAAGAAAATGTGGTACATAAACACCATGAAATACTATGCAGCCATAAAAAAGAACGAGATGATGTCTTTTTCCAGAACATAGACAGAGCTGGAGGCCATTATCCTTAGCAAACTAATACAGGAACAGAAAAGCAAATATCACATGTTCTCACTTACAAGCAGGAGCTGAATGACGAAAACACAGGGACACAAAGAGGAGAACAAGAGACACTGGAGCCTATGGAAGGGTGGACAGTGGAAGGAGAGAGAGGATCAGGAAAAATAATAATGGGCATCTGGCTTCATACCTGGGTGATAAAATAATGTGTACAACAAACCCCCATGACACAAGTTTATCTATATAACAAACCTGCACATGTACCCTGAACTTAAATGTTAAAAAGTAGAATTTATTTCAAAAAATTGTTAAATTTTCACATAAATGCTGGAATCTTCAAAATTAGTCATTTCAAACCACATTAATTTTAGGTGATCTCTTTTATTTAGACACCCATACCTCTCTTTATTTTGATCTAATGTCACAGTCTTTATCAGCCTACTTTTTAAAAATTCTACTTAAAGCATATTTACATTTTTAAAATAAATATATTCCTAGCTTGGAGAGATGTGGGGTACTTGATGTTGCCTACACACATTCACTATCAATTCTCTACAAATGCTGCTTCCAAGGCCACCATCAAAGTTTTTATGCTTCCTCTTGTGGAAGCTGTCAGTTCGTCAGTCTTAACATGTAATTTACATATTACGCATTCCAGTGCTTCTCAGCCTTTTTTAGCATTTGAAGATATCGTTCTTGCTGTCAGTCCTTCAGGGTAACTGCTAGACTGCCTCCCTTCAGTGCTTATGGCTTCTTGAGTCAAAATAGTTTTTTTCTGTGTCCTACGGATGTCGTTTGTATTAAAGTCTCTCATCTACTGAAACAATATTTGTAAGTGAAATATTAGTAGATTTAAGTTCCACTGTTTTCTCTACAGGATTAACTACAGAATATTCTAGCACATATGTTTTGGTTCTAACTACATTAGTAAGAGACTGTGTGGAGTCTCTCTGTGCAAAGAAGTCTGCATCTGTGCAACCGTCCAAGGGGAATCTATGTGTCTGTCCAACACATCAACCCACAGCAGGCTCGGGTTCACAGGGCTTGGGTATTTGTGCGCTGCAGCTGCTGTAACAGTTTCCCACGGGTGCTCAAAGACTGCTCTGAAGTCCGGGTCTTGATGGTGTAGGCAGTCTGCCAGATGTCTGGGCAGCGGAGGGGAAAATGAGGCAAAGAGGTTACACCTGCCCCACCACATAAAAAGCACCCCAGTCAGCCTCGCATTATGTGGGCGCCATCGGCCTCACATGAGGGACATCCCAAACCCTCTTCCACCTGTTATGACAATGTAACTTTTAAACCACTCAAAACAGGGATCCCCAACTCCACAGGCAACGAATCAGTGGCGGTCCGTGGCCTGTCAGTAACCCTGCAGCACAATAGGAGGTGACTGGCAGTCAAGCGAGCACTACCGCTTGAGCTCCGCTGATCTGACAGGACGTTAGCTTCTCATAGGAGCGCCAACCCTACTGTGAACTTCCGCACTCCTCCTGAGAATCTGATGCCTCAGGGTCTGAGGTAGAACATCTTCATCCCAAAACCACCCCTTTCTCCCCACCCACCATCCATGGAAAAATTGTCTGCTATGCAACCAATCCCTCGTGCCAAAAAAGTTGGGGATACCTGATTTAAAGAACACTGTTAATATCTGTTCCCTGCTTTCATCTGGAGGGTCAGAGTCAGTTTAGTTTTGAAGCAATTCTAGCACGTGATCCACCCAGCTGTCCCTTCCCACCCAGTTAGCACCCACAGCTCCTCAAAGGCCTCCTAGAATTTAGACTAAATGATCACTGCTCTGCACACTAGTAAGGTGAAACAGAGAAACGCCAGTTCACAAAACAAAACAAAACAAAACAAAGCCTCTGGGTGGGGTCCCTGCCCCTTTCGGTCTGCTTCAGGCCCATTTAAACCAATGTTGATATACCAGCTCAAATCAATTCCACAGATGGAGAATAAGGGAACGGCTTTAATCAATGTGTACAGTTTCAATGGAAGAACCACAGCAATTTTGAGTAGATCTAAAAGAAGAGTTCCTTAGCACATTGCATATTGTTCATTACATGAAGATAGTTTTTCTAAATGAAAAACGTCTAGGACGTTCAGGAGAGGAAGAACAAATTAAGAAATGTTCTCCACAGCAGATACCTCAAGGCTCTTATGCCTCCAGGGCACAGTTCCAGAGCAAAAGTCTGCAGAGACGGAGTGAGGGCCCCCACTGGGGTGCCTCGGGCTCCTTCCAGGGCAGCGGTCCAAGCGGGGTGTGCCGCAAGCCTGCAGAAAGGGTGGGGTTCCTCTACCATTTCGGGTTCCTTCTTGATGGAATCGTGGGTTTTCAGCAGCTTCTGGGGGTGGCCTGGACTGCAGAGGGCGCCCTGGGCGTGCGTCCTTCCACCTCCGCAGGCGCTGGCATCTCCAGGCTGCTTCAGGCCACTTTGGACCTCACCGTAGGTAGCATCTGCGTCTTCTTGTGGTGACTGGAGTCTGTTTGCGGTTTCGGTCATTGACTCTTGGACATGGGAGTCTTGAGAGCGTTTTTGGCCTCTCTCATCTCCGGGAACGGCTCTGTGCCTGGTGGAGGCGCAGTGCAGCTCTGAGCTCCAGTAGAGTTGATGGCATTGGCAGGGGTGGCGGCTCAGCACAAGGAAGTTATCCAGTGTCCAGGCCCAGGCTTCCTCTCGGTTCAGGTCCCATGGAATGTGGGGCTCTGGACCTGTCTGCATCCAAGACAGCTCTTCCAGGGTGGATGGTTGGAACTCCATAGCCTCAGCTTTCCAAGGCTTGACCAGGCACAGCCATGTAGCTAGTCGAGGAAAAAAACAAATGGCTCAGTCCATCACTGACTGTGGGTTTTCATAGCATTTTGTCTTATAGATGAAGTCGGATTCCAAAATCCAACCATGTGGGGACTAACACTTATTTACCTTGCTAATTAGGATTAGGGTGAAAGTTTCATCATTTCATAAGGCACTGTTGAAAGTCCTTGGGTTTTTATTGGATCAGGCAGTAATAGGGTGGGTCGGGGGTGAGAGAATTTTGGCAGCTTTCAATATTTCAATATTTCATGCTTAGGTGGAATGTTCGGTGTACATCTCTTATAGATATGCTTTATCAAATTAAGGTAATTCACTTTTTCTAATTTGCTAAGATGATTTTTGTATTACTAATGAAGCAGGGTTGAATTTTCAAAACTTTTTTTGTATCTTCTGAGATTATCATATATTTTTTTCTGCTGTTAATGTGGAAAATAACAGAGATTGATTTTCAAATGCCACATTAAGGTTGAGTTCCTGATAAACTACATTAGTTTATATTGCTTTGTGATGCATTTTTACTTTTATTTTGAGATGGAGTTTCATTCTTCTTTTTTTTTTTTTTTTTGTGATGGAGTCTCACTGTCACCAGGCTGGAGTACAATGGCGAGATCTCGGCTCACTGCAGCTTCTGCCTCCTGGGTTCAAGCGATTCTCCTGCCTCAGCCTCCCGAATAGCTGGGACTACAGGTGCATGCAACCATGCCCAGGAAATTGTTGTATTTTTAGTAGAGATGGGGTTTCACCATGTTGGCCAGGATGGTCCCGATCTCTTGACCCTGTGATCTGCCCGCCTTGGCCTACCAAAGTCCTGGGATTACAGAGGAGTTTCACTCTTGTTGCCCAGGCTGGAATGCAGTGGTGGGATCTCGGCGCACTGCAACGTCCGCCTCCTGAGTTTGAGCAATTCTCCTGTGTCAGCCTCTCGAGTAGCTGGGATTACAGGTACCTGCCACCACGCCAGACTAATTTTCATAGTTTTTAGTAAAGACAGGGTTTCACCATGTTGGCCAGGTGGGTCCTGAACTCCTGACATCAGGTAATTCACCCTCCTCGGCCTCCCAAAGTCCTGGGATTGCAGGCGTGAACCACCCCACCTGGCCTATGATGCATTTTTAAAAGTAAATTACTAGATTCAGAAAGCTAACATATTTTTTATGATTTTTCCCAGTGGTTGGAGATATTGTCTGATGAAAAAAATTGAGGAGGGGTCGCTAGAGTGATGCATGACATGGGTATATAGTTAAACTTGTTGACATTTAAAAAGGCCTTTCTATGTATGTGGCTGTCCCACTCAAAGACTTTTCAAATCTAGGGAACATGTCTCGTTTGCAGCATGTCAAGACTCAAGATTGGCCTGAGTCAATTCAAATATTTTTTTTTGAACAAAGTCTTGTTCTGTTGAGAGATTGAGGGTGCGATCTTGGCTCACTGCGCCTCCCAGGTTTAATCAATTCTCCCTGCTTCAGTCTCCCAAGTAGCTGGAAGCTACTCCCATCACCATGCCAGGCTAATTTTTGTATTTTTAGTAGAGACGGGGTTTCGCCTCATTGGCCAGGCTGGTTTCATACTCCTGACCTCAAGTGATCTGCCCGCCTTGGCCTCCCAAAGTGCTGGGATTACAGGTGTGAGCTACCTCGCCCGGCCCAATTCTATTTTTGAAGGAACTCTGAAACAAATTTTAATACAGAGTGAATTTTTGAGGATTACAACAGCAGGAGAATAACACTGAGGCACATGAGGTGAGCAGAGAGGTATATTTTATTGGCCTAACTTCTCCAAAAAAAATTACTGAAATGAACAATCATGTGAGATTGCTTTATTCATGACTGCTGTCCTTAGAAAGTAGGAGTGAGAAGAAAGGAGTAGGGCAGGGATGAGCGTATTCAATGCTGTGCTTTCTGGTTGCCCACACTTGGTATCAATCATGACTAGAGGTGACTTTATTATCAACTATCTGTATGAACACTGATTTTGCAAATTTGAAACTGCTCTGAACACCAATGGTTGTTCGATCTCATGAAACCATGTTCTGAGAGGCCTTCTGAATAACTGCTTCTTACCGTAGTCCACTTAGGAGGAAGAAAAGGATGGAATATATCCACGGTTGGGGAGATAACACAATACTCACAACAAAAGATCCCTGTGTACCAAATAGCAGAGAGAGGGAACACTAGTGTTGAGTTGGCATCAACAGTTTTACGTGCCTGTAAGTTAGCATGACAACTATAAAGTTAGACCACATCTCATACATTTTCAGCAGAGCAGGGGATCCTATCTTGCTATCTGCTGAGAGACCCTTACCTCATCCTACGGGTAGTTTTAAGAAACATCTGCATATTATTTGTCCCATGACCTTGGATAAATTGCTACATTGTAAACACTTGAGATTCAGCTTTACCTTTAGAAGGACTAATCTAAATTCCAATGGTTAAACTAAAGATTCAGACTCACCATATTAAATGTAAGGTTACTGTTGTATTTCTTTATAGTTTTTAGGAAAAGAAACAAAACACTCTCAATAGTATAAGCATAAAACGATTTATTGAAGTATAAAGGTCACTTACAATCTGATAGAAAGGTGTAGACACAGATTTAGACTGAATGTCAGGGAATGATTTTTCTGAACCACATTGCAAACTGGCTCCCTTAAAAGAAGATGCTGTCAGAAATCAGTAAACACTGTAATTAAACAATTCAATCAAAATTAAATAAAAATTTCCATCTTTATCTAACCATGTATCATGTTTTCCTGGAATCCAGTAGGCCATCTTGGGCAGAAAACTGCAATATACTTTTCGTCTAGAGAACCTCCCACTTGAGTTACTGAAAGCCATTATTTGCTTTCTCTGTGTCCATGGTTGTAATAAACTGTTTTAAAGTTTTATTTAAATATTTTAGTTTTATTATTTTTTAAAGACAGGGTTTTACCATGTTGGTCAGGCTGGTCTTGAACTCCCAACCTCAGGTGATCCACCTGCCTTGGCCTCCAAAGTGCTCAGGCTAGTATGTAGTGGTGCCATCACAACTCACTTCGGCCTCCAACTCCTGGGCTCAAGCAATCCCCTTGCCTCAGCCTCCTGAGTGGCTGGAACTATGGGTGGACACCACCACAGCCCACTAATTGAAAACTTTTTTGTGTGTGTGTAGAGATGGGGTTTCACTATGTTGCCTGGGCTGGCCTTGAACTTCTGGCCTCAAGTGATCCTCCTGCCTCAGCCTCCCAAAGTGCTTGGATAATTGCTGTGAGCCACCATGCCTAGCCCATAATAAAGTTGTTCTAGTCTTTGAATCTTTGTACTTTATGTTCTCTCAGGATGGTAACTCCACCTTCAGATTTTTTTTTTTTTTTTGAGATAGGGTCTCACTCTGGTGAGTGCAGTGGTGTGATCTCAGCTCACTGCAACCTCCACCTCCTAGGTTCAAATGATTCTCCCACCTCAGCCTCCTGAGTAGCTAGGATTACAGGCACATGCCACCATCTCTGGCTAATTTTTTTGTATTTTTGGTAGAGACGAGGTTTCACCATGTTGGCCAGACTTGTCTCAAACTCCTGGCTTCAAGTGATCCACCCATCTCAGTATCCCAAAGTGCTAGGATTACAGGTGTGAGCCACTGTGCCTCTCCCAGATTTTTTAAATTTGTTTTGTTCATTGCATTGTTCATATCAAAGTGGAAGTATCTGTGATAATTCTATTCTTACTACGCCACCTAATATAGCATCCTTCTAGTTGCCTTTTCAACTAACTTGCATTTTCTCCATAACATTCATCACATAAACACTGTCTTACTTATTTGTTGTCATATTTACTATTTTTTTTTTTCAATTCATGAAGGTGTCAAACACTTCATGGCCAAGTCCATGTCTGCTGGTTGATCACTTATTTCTGGGACCTTGATCACTATGTAGCACAATATAGATACTTAGTATTTGCTAATGAACAGACAATAAATGTATTAAAAGACTGGGTGTGGTGGCTCATGCCAGTGATCCCAGAACTTTGGGAGGCAGAAGTGGGAGGCTTGCTTGAGCCCAGGAGTTTGAGCCCAGCCTGGGTTAACATTGGGAGATTCCATCTCTACAAAAAAATTAAAAATTAGCTGGGTGTGTGGTGTGCACCTGTGTGGGGATCGCTCCTGTTCACGGTGCTTAGCTGTACCACGGCCATTTTGAGCTTGAGCCCATACACGTTTCACCTCTCCCTGGAGGCTGTTGAGCTGAGGGAAAGGGGGGAGTGTTGATGCATGACTTCTGCAGAATACTGTTTGTTAATGGCATTTGGAGCAGGACGCTGAGCTCAAGCATGACAGGTTTCAGGAGACATTGTGTGGTTTCAGGAGACATTGTGTGTTATGTCAATTCCTGATTCTGTAATCGATTTATGGCTCTGTTGACCCTAAGTGGGCCTAGTTACCTTAGTTTCTTAGTTTCTGTTCCCTTAGTTTCTGTGTACTAAGTAACAATGT
>CAUYLG010028374.1:0-77089 GCA_963573385.1 Cacajao melanocephalus | reverse complement strand
TTGTTAAGCACAATTATTGGCATAAAAGAGGTTTTTAATACCCATTTTTAGACTGCATTCTAGCCTGGGCAATAGAACAAGAATCCCGTTCTCTCTCCCTCTCTCTCTTCCTCTTTCTTTCTCTCTTACATTCTTTTTTTTTTCTTTCTTTCACTCTTTCTTTCCTTTCTCTCTTTTTCTTTCTTTCAAAAAAAAAAAAGAAAGAAAGAAACTCAATGAAAGTTATTGGGGAAAAAAAAAAACACTCCCATGACGTAAAATAGAAAAGAAAGGCAAACTACTTTCAAAGCATTTTTGTAAGAAATCAATGAAACATAAAGTTCAAATGTATAACTACCTGCTATGGAAAGAAATTTTATGCTAGAGACAAATTCTTGTCAGTATGACAGACACTACTACATATGAGGCACTGTTATTAGAAGCTAGAAACATCACAAAGAAGAAAATACGATTCTTTGCCCTAGACAATCTGGCATGGAGAAAATCATCATTAGAAATATTTAACATAAGATGCTCCAGATAGACAGGAAGAGTTAGGGAGCCTGGGAAGCTTCCTGAAGCTGAGATTGCATGGCAGCTGACTCCGGAAGGTCTTACACATTACCTTGCCTAAATTCCTACTGGACTTCTAGGAAATATATGGCTGAGAATTTAAGTGTTGTACATTTTTTCCACGTGTAAACCACTTTTAAAGTTTATTCTCCTCAGTTTCATCGTATGTTCCTCACAGGCTGAGATCTGTTGCATACTTACTATTCACCAGAGTAGCTAACTCAACAAAATTGTTAGTTTAGAATTTCTGCTTGGTTTCCAGGACTCTCACAATCCCAATCTCACCTTCATCCACTAGACAATTTATTTTGTACATCCTGTATAACAGTAGTCCCATGCCTTCAGGGGGCTCACAGTCAAATGGTGTAAATTAAATAAAAAATTCTAACATATTGGCTAAAGTCTCTCCAGGGCATGTAAAATGTGCCACGAAGCAGAAAGAAGGGACTCCCTTCACCCAGGGATGACCAGGAATGTGCCTGGTCATTAACATAAGAGACAGGAAACTGAAACCAAGTTATCAGCTGTGCACAAGCACAAATCCTGAGAAACCTGGAGTGTCAAAATCAGTGACTTGGCCAAAATATGTGATTTGGTGTAGGAAACGACAGGAAATGCTGGCTAGGGCTATAATTGTGAGGGAGCATTGTCTGCTATTTTAAGGAGCTTGAACTTGATCCTTGAAGATGCCACTGATACATTTTAAACAGGAAGTAATATAATATGCTGATTTCTTCCCTGGTTCCAGGGGGGTAAGACAGAAAGTTAAGAGTCTGCTTCTATAGGAGGTAACTAGAAAACTGCAAGCATTAACAGAAGAGAGTAAATCCCAAACACGAGGGAGACTAAAAAGGCAGGAATGGAGGGGAGTGAAGTAATATTGTCAAATACTGCAGTGGGATCTAGTAAGACAAAGGCTGAGTTATCCTCTGCACTGGGCAATGCAGAGCTCACAAGTGACTCTGGTGAAAGTAGTTTTGATGCAGAGGCAGGGCAGATGCCAGGTGCCATCAGTTATTCTCAGAGTGCACAACAGACAGCATGGCTGACTACATGACACCTAAAAATGTTAGCTGGGAGCAGAACTAAGATGAAATCCCCATTACCTGGTTCTGGATTAGTGATCCTTTAAAAGTCCACAGGACTCGATGAATAGCCATTAAAACCTTAGATGTAACAGTAAGCTATGAATGACCTGTTACTTACTTTGCTGCTATAACTGCAGTGATCGGAACTCTGAAGAGAGGACCTGCGTTTGGGGATGCTATATCATAGCCACATACCTTGAAAAAAGAATTGATAAACTTCAATATCCATAAACAAATGTTTAAAAGAGGGGGAAGAAGGTCTAAACTATTAACAGAATAAATCAATCTATTCTTAATATGTCAAGGTCTTAACCACAAATTGACACCAATTTCCTGACACAAGGTCACATAATTAATAGCAAACAGCCCAAACAAACGTATAGCAACATTTGACCAGTTCAAATGGGAAAATGAGACGTCAAGTACAAAATAGGTGAATTTTAATTACTCCCAACTGAAAATGAGCTCAAACTAGTATTACAGACAACTTTGGATGTAGAGATACTGCTGTGATACTATTGTATACCTGGTTTATAACTATTTGTTTAACAGATGCTTTCTTCATCTGAGTATTAAAAGGTAACTGGCTGGGTGTGGTGGTTCACACCTGTAATCCCAACGCTCTGGGAGGTCAAGGCAGGAGGATCACTTGAGGCCAGGAGTTCAAGACCAGCCTGGGCAACATAGAAAGATACTGTCTCTACAAAAATAAAAGAATTTAGACAGGCTTAGTGGTGCATGCCTGCAGTCCTAGGTACTCAGGAGGCTAAGGTGGGAGTATCACTTGAACCCAAGAGTTCAAGGCTGCAGTGAACTACAGTCACACCACTGTATTCCAGCCTGGGCAACAGAGCAAGACAAGACTCTGTCTCTTAAAACAACAACAGGTAACTGCAGCTATGTTTAGCTGACAAAAGACCAGTTAGAGGGAGACCTAATTGAAAGGTTCTGCTGTACCTCTTCTTTCCTTTTACTTACTAATACAAGGACAAAAGATGATTCTTTAGAAACTTCAGTGCTTAAATGAATACAGGCACACCAGAAGAACTGCATAATCTGGCAGGTGGCTAGGTCTAGTTATTTCTTAGCAAGAAAGTAATACGCTGCAAATACACTTGGGATTTTTGTTTTGTTTTTTATCTTTTAAACATTCTAAAGACTAAAGAAAGTAAAAATGAAGATACATCAATACCTCTGTATAATGCAATCCTTCTCTTAAGCCCCTGGGATCCACACGTATGTTTATGTGTCTACATTGATTCATGAGTTCCAAATGGCTGGGACACTGAACCCAAGATGAATTTGAAGTCAGAGCTAAATGAAGCTGAAGGGATATTTTTTCAGAGTTTTCTGGCACGAAAAACACCAAAAATTAAAGATGAGTATTTTTCCTTTTTTTCCATTTAAAAATGTTCTATCTTTCAAAACAAAATGTAGCAATTTAGTTTGGTTGGCTGTAAATGCATCTAAAACACAGCTTAAATAACAGTCAAATAATCTTCCTTACGTTTTAGTATACTCATGATCCATTTGTACTTTCACCAAGCACTGGTATGATCTTAAAATAAAAAGTTTTAATGTGTTTTTCATGACTGCATGCAGGTAATAGTAGTCAACTGAAATGAAGACAGCCAGATAATAGTGAGGACTATTTTAATCCACACCTAATTGAGCTGCAGTTCTCCCTGACTACTTCTACTTCTCATTCTTCAACTGCAAGTAGGTAAAGTGGAAAAAAATTTGATCTTTAATTATCCACAATTTAATAAAACTGTGGGTCACTGAAGGCTCATTCTACGGTTTTTCTTGGTACTTTAAAATGCTAACTAAATTGCCGATATACAAGGACCCCAAATTGCACTAATATTTTCTCTTATGTCTGTAAGATTTAAAATAATCATACTGTCAATTTGTGTATTTGCTTCATAACACTGGCCCAAACCACAATTCTTTATTATGATACTATTCATTCAAATCGCCAACGTGAGTACTTCAGCTACTGTTAGCCCATTACTGACCTGTGTTCTCTGGAAATACAGGTTCAATGCCAACGCCATGATCTGAAGGTGCAGCCACCTGAACAGGATCTCGGAGGTAGATGCCACGGTTATTTCCAACAGTAACAGTAAAACCTAATTTATTAGCAAATGATGTATTCTGAACGAGGTAGTCATAGGCTTTATCAACCTAATGAAAAAATGTACATAGTAAGATATAAATAGTTGGGTTAAGAAAATATTTTGTTCCAAATTACCAATCAATTTGATTTCAGCTGTAAAACAAAAATTGTTTATATTCGTTTCTCAAAACTACCTAGTATCCCAACTAAGAGGAAAATTCTACATTTTTACAAACAAAACTAGTCATATATTCCACTCTACTCTATTCACAGTTATTCTCAAGTGACCAAATTTAGGAACTAATCCCTATGCCATTATGATTGGCCAGTTTTTGACCTTGATTTCTTTGCTTTGAATTTCTAACCTCTACATGGCCTCCATCTATTATATTTCTCTATCTTAGTGCAACACATTTATCTTAACTACAAAATTTGTTTTTGTATCCTTTTTGCTTAGTTCTACTGTGGCCGTATAATCCATAACTCAGATATACTAAATTACTGTTATAAAACAAAATATTATCCAGTAATATCTAAGATATTATCTTAATGATGCTTTACAATCCATTTTTTATATAGGCAACAATACCTGAATAATACCATGTCCTTGAGCAAATACTTCTATATTGTCAGCCTTCACTGCAGTGTTTTCTAGAGCTCTTCTGACTGAATGAACTGTGTAGTCAATGTTATTAGCTTTCAGACCTAAAATTAAGAAACAAAAACAAGCAGTGTAGTACTCACTATCTGAAACCTTAGTTTCCCACCAGTATGATCACCTGTAGACTCTCTGGTTTTAATGTCTTGTGTTTTAACACTCATTTTAAAATCTTTTTTGAAGACCTGAACTAAACAGTCTGACTCAAACTGCTTGCATCATATGAAGGCTTCATTCCACAAAAATCACTGTGTGCTCATGCAGTGGCATTAATGCAGGTTTTGCAGCACAGTATAAATGTACAAAGCAGATACCTAAAGGCATGTGAATGACATTTTCTTTAAAACACTGCTGGGTCAAACAAGATAGCTATTGACTATGGTATTCAACCCAACTGTATGTTACAAACCCCAGGGGAACTCAAGCAAAAAAGATGCTGAGGTCTCATGACAGACCAATTAAATCAGAATCTCTGAGGATTGTCCCAGAGACTGCTATTTATTAAACATCTCTCAGATGATTCTAGGGTGCAGCCAGGTTGGGAATTACTGTTTAATGGAAAGAATATGGAGGCTACCAATTGATAAGATGAGTGGTGTTATCATTCTTGTCCTCTCCAGAGTTCATCAAACATAAATATTTATGATATTATCAGAAACAACAAAAGCATGGAAACATTATGATGTTATAACAGCAAATCAAAGACATGACCAGTTTTGTCAGTGAGAATCCAGAAAGATGAAGCTCCATCAGAGGAACTGACAGATGCCACCTCTTAGAGAATGTACAGGAGTCTGCAAGGCCACAATGTGGCAGAAAGGACTTCCAGGCAGAGTGCAGTACACCCAAAGATGGAGACCAAGAGGCCTTGACATACTTGGTGAGGCTGAATATAACTAGAAATGAGGGTCGAGTCATGTTAGGATCCATCCTAAGAGTGTGGGCTCAACCTAGAAAAGGACGTAGCACTGACAGTGGCACATCAATCATCACAGGCTTATCCTGGGAGCGCTCTGGCACCAGTGTGGACGGGTCATGCTGAGGTGATGTGGTGGGCAGAAGAGACTGTGGTGTGGGTCAGAAAAGGGGTGAAGAAAGGAGGCAGAGGAGAGATAACTTACAGAGGGACATTTCTGAGGTGGAGCTTCATAGCAGCCTGGCTACCTAAAGTGTGAGTCCTGGGTGAACTCAATGCCACTCTATTTAATCCTGTGCACCACTCTAGAAATCCCTACTTCTCTTTCTACCCCATTTTGCTCACAGCATCCATCAACTGTGCAGTATCAACAGTTTTTTATTTTGCTCAAAGTCTGTTTATCCTAACTATGATATAAACTTCACTCCCAATTATAATATAAACTCCACATAGGCAGGTATTTTAATGCTTGTTCACTAATTTAGCCCCAGAGCTGAAATACTGCTTGATAGACGTTAATAGCAGACAGCCAACAAATATACTGCTGAATGAATAAATACACATTCAAATGATCATTATCACATAAGTTATTAGTTACTTTAAATCTACTTTGTGTCCAGGGAATTATCAATTTTACCACATGTTCTTACCATGAGAAGTTCAGAAAACAAAAATATCAGTGTGCAATAATGTAAGAGCAATAAGGTACGTGCTTACCTGAAAGGATCAGGGCAATGCCTCCACATGCATTGGGGGAAGACATAGATGTTCCATTCATTAGCTGTGTCCCTCTCAATGTCCAGTTAGGAACAGAAGCAATGGCTCCTCCTGGTGCACTGATACTCACACCAAGGGCCCCGTCAGCACTAAATGGAAAGCCATTGAAGTTTGCTTAAAATGGTGAAAGCTGAACATACATGGGCATTTTTAAGACGGCCTCTGGCTAAACCCAACAGTGTAACACTGTGTACTAACTGCGCTCATTACAAATAATGACAAAGATATTATTATGAAGAATCAATGCGGAAAAACACCCAGCATAGCCATTTTCCCACAGGCAGCATTTATTTTTTCCTTATAAGTATACAGAAATCACTCTGTGTATGTACGTATCTGGGCATGTGTGACAGGCCATACTGTCAGGTACATTTAGAGAGAGAAAATAAATGTCACTGTTCTGACTCTTTGATGAATGTAATTCTCTCTTACCTGTAATAAGAAGCTTTCCCTTTGTTTAAGGTCTAATGTAACACTGTACAATAGAAATGTAACATAGGCCATACAGGTAAATTACCATTTTCTATAAGCCACACTTTAAAAAAGCTAACAAGGCACTAATGCAATTAATTTTAATATGTTTAACTAGACATAGCAAAAATGTTAGCATTTCAACATGTAATTAATAGAAAAAAAGAAAAATTAGTTTACATTTTTTTTGGTACCAAGTCTTTGAAATCTGGTGTACATTCTATACTTACAGCACGTTAACACAGACTAACCTCATATCCCTGACGGCTGCCATACTGGACAGCTCAAGTCTAACAGGACTGCCCAGCTGAGGGTTTCAACCGAGCAAAGTCTGATGAGTTAAAGCTGTTAGAGTTCATGAGGCCGTTATCATCCAACAAAGCTCTGTCCTCTGCCCCAAGTAAAGCAGGAATGGCACAGAATGGCACACTACTTCCACCTCCCTGGCAAAGTGGCCATACATTCCCCACAGAAGGTGCCAGACTCTCCTTATACCATTCTCCCCCTCAAATAAGTGAACTATTTTTATTCTTGGCTAGAAATACTAGGGGAATTTGGCTTTACATTTTTATAGAGAACTGAAAGCAATATGTATATGTTCCTCCTAAAATGGGCTAACAGCACCTCTTTTAGGAAATATCTTAGAACAATTATTGTAAGGTGATTTTCTGTTGACCTGTAAAGATGTTCACATGTAATACTGAATGACAAAGGCTACAAAAGTACCTGAATAGTGTCATCTCCTACCAACACACGGGAGAATGACTAAAAGGATGTTCACCAAAATGTCACCTGTACATGCCACAGATAACGAGGTTTAGGGTGAGTTTTTACCTTCTTCTTTGCACTATGTTGCCTAACGGTGTTCAAAATGAGTATTGGATATTTTATAGCATTGGAAAAAATAACTGGAAAGAGTCATGAATTCTGATTACTTATTGCGCTTTATTAATTTTCTAGTAGCCTGTTGAAGTGGTAAATGACAAAGCATTTTAGATGTTTAAATCAGTATTCCAAAAATGAGTCTCAGCTAGGAGTGGTGGCTCACACCTGTAATGCCGGCACTTTGGGAGGCTGAGGCAGGAATTTGGGACCATCCTGGCCAACATGGTGACTTTGATCACAAAATCAGGAATTTGAGACCATCCTGGTCAATATGGTGAAACCCTGTGTCTACTAAAAATTCAAAAATTAGCTGGGTGTGGTGGCGGGTGCCTGAAATCTCAGCTTCTAAGGAGGCTGAGACAGGAGAACTGTTTGAACCCGGGAGGCAGAGGTTACAGTGAGCAGATATCGTGCCACTGCACTCCAGCATGGGTGACAGAACAAGACTCTGTCTTGGGGAAAAAAAAAGTCTCATGAAACAAATGTTTCCCTAAAATTAAAAAAAAGCCAGTAATATATTTTTTTCTCAATCACAACATATAATAAAACTTCACGACCTGTTTCCTCAGACACTGGTAATATACGTCTTTTTTCTGAGACACAGTCTCAAAAAAAGGTGTACAGTGTCTTATCTCAGTGATGGGATTACAGGTGTGAGCCACCTGCCCAGCCCAGACATCTGGTAATACATCTTTAAGAAATATGCCACACGTGCGAATGCCTGGAAGTCAGTAGATGCTGTGTGTCTCAGTCAATATAGAGGCAGTGTTTTTCAAAGGTTACAGAACATGCTCTGTTCAGTGACCATTAGTCAATGTTTTCGATTTTGAACCATCTAATGTAATAATTAAACCAAATTATTTCTAATATTTCATGTTTATTATGAAAAATGAAAGAAATTCAATTCTTAGAACATCTGGTTTGTGAATCAATATCTACTTTAATCCAAGCTTCCCCCATAAATCATGAACTCCTTGGTGTTTTCTTAAAACAATTCTTTAAATGCTCTATGGTGAACATCGGCAAAAGCTGGTTTAAACATTCTCTAATACTTTGTTTTTACATTGACAATAAGATAAAACTTAAAATTCCAAAATCAGTTTTAGAAGAAAATAATAATTTTGCACTTTTATTAAATGAACATGAAACACATCAAGCTTTGCTGACTTTTGGTTTTTATCCTTAGTCACCCTTTCTGAGTGTCTTTAGTTAGGCTGGCAGGGGCAGTCCACAATGACAGTGCAAACAAAAGCTTTCTGATCCATGTGGATGTCCACAGCCTGGCTGTTTTCAATGACATTTTACAATAAGCTACTAAGATAAGTTTATTTTTTAAAGAGAAAATTACCTAGAGAAAATGAGGAAGATATCCATAACTCAACGAATGAACAGTATCACATCTGACCTGATCACAATCAAGTTTTCTAATCTTATCTTCCAATATTCCCCACTAATCTTATACTTCAAACATACTCAATTACTAGTTATCTCCTCAAAAACTTTACCCTAAAACCTGCTCATCTTTGGGTTTATGTTATTCTTGGCATACAAAAATCCCTTCTTCTGTCTCTCAACATCCTATCCATCCTTAAAGGCCAACTCCGAAACCATCTCCTCCATGAAGGGTTCACGTGATTGGTCCCACCGCTGGAGTCCCATCATCCTAAAATGGCATTTGAAACTCAAGACCACAAACTGTTCACTTATGCCTTGCCCACTGTAGGCACTAAGGTATCTGCCGAACTGAATTCAAAGTCTATTTATTCTCTTTATAAATTAACTCCTAAGAGGTTGAGATGAATGAAAATAGGCTTTATTTTTCAGAAGGTACATGTATTCATTGATATTACAATGAAGAATTACTTAAATTAGGACTTCATATACCTCTTGAGAAAAACCAGTTCCCAGAATCAGATAACTATAGTTCAGAGGGCTTCAGGGAACCAAAAGAGATAAACTTCATTTCTCAATCAGAATTTGTTTACTTATGTATGTCACCTAAAACTGCTCAAAGTAAGCTATAACTTCAAGAACATGAGCCAAAGGTATGCGGGCCCTATAATTGTGATGCTTTACAAAAGCTTAGTGCTTTTGTTTCACCAAACTTCAAGTATCAAAGATTATTTAAAACAAGGCTATCACTACTATTTAAAGATATCCAAGTCCCTACTTTTTCTTTAGATTCTCATAAATGAAGGATTATAAATACCAGAATAAGAATTTATACTCAGAATAGGGATGTTCTCCATTTACCAATGAAACGATATCATTTCTTTTAATTATCTGTCCCTGAGATGAGATTGTTAATCAAAACGAAAATACTGAGAAAAGTAAAAATCAACAGAAAAAAACTAGCAAACTTATCTAACACTCTGCCCTTCTCAACCAAATAAACGTAATGATCCCATGTTCTACCTGCACCTACCTAGGTCCTCTAGAAGACCAAGTATATTGATTTGCAGGTAATTTCTCTCTCAGTGAATACTCAGCAACCATCATATCAGGAGAAACATAAGCACCAACACCTGTGGGATGGATTTAATCATTAAGAAAAGAAAACAAAGGTGGATCCTGATTCTAAATCCACTGTTCACTTGAGTAAACTGCCTCATCTCTCAACACCAGTCCCCGCTCTTATAAAAATGGAAGAATAAAATTTAATAAGGAAACAAGGAAAGTATACTATGTACCAGACATTCTACTAAGAACTTTGCTTTTGGATACAAAATACCTATCTCCCAGGATTATTTTACAGATAAAATATGCTAATACACCTAAAAGCATGCATCTGTATTTCTATGAAAACACTTATTTCAGTCCACTTTAAATTACATTCATTTCTAGATGTGCTGGTTCCCCTATTAGACTGTAAGTTTCCTGAGGACAGACTTAAGGTGTACAGTGTCTTACATGTAGCAGAAATAAAGGTAACATTTGATTAACTATTATTTTTGGTTTACTTGTTTCTAAAACGGGAAACTAACCTATCACACTCGATGTAGTTCCACCTGGACAACCAACTGTAGACAGGCACGGACCATTATTTCCAGCACTTGAAACATAAATTATGTTATGCTTCCATACTGCTTCATTAATTACTTCACAAATTCTCCTGAAAAAGAGAGAATTCCTTTGAACATATAATCAGCCTCTATTCCCAAAGTGTATAAAGTCCTAAACCCTTGTTTAAATATATGGTTACATAAATGGTGGTGCCTCTACCCTTAGTGAAACATGACACAGCCATTCTAAGTAATACACCCTACTTGGGCTTTAGGGTAGGGAAGCAGTTATAAAGCCAAACTAAATGTGGGAAAAATGCTAGATGCAAAACAATGTATATGGGAAAATAGACTATGAAGTAGTAAAATATTAGCAGCGACTGGTGCAACAGCTGGTTCTATTTCCAACCCCCACTTAACATATTCCTGAAGACACATCTCAGAAGATTCGTACATACTGTTATGAGTAGAAACTGTTTGCCCAAAAGAACTAGTATCTTTTCTGGCAAAGGTAACTAAGGCACTAGGAAGAACTTAAGAACAAGATTTTAAAGTGTAAGAAATCTGCTTAGAGCTTGATAGTAAACAAGAAAAATTTACTGACATTAAGTAAAGGAGATGAAATTAGACCATGAAGAAAATGAAGTTAACATTAAAAAGGTACAGGGCCATGCAAAGGGCCCTTCAAAGTTGTAAGTGTCAATATCTGAGAAAGGAAAGAATATTAGCAAAAGAGGACTTCAAGAGGATGAAAGTTAAAGTATAGAAAGAAATACACTTAGGTAAGGAAGACAATGAAGTGAGAGAAGAGGGTAGAACGAAATGACTGATGATAACAGGTTGCATGTTATAAGGGCAGTAAAGTGATATCTCCCAAGAAACCTGGAACCAGATATTTGATAAAATTATTTGGTAACAGAAAATTAGAGCCTAGCTTGATAAAATTTCCATTTTGGTAGGACTTTAAATAAATAAAGATCCTCAAAAACCACATGATAGCTTGGTGATGGGAATGTGGAAGAGATGATCAATAAGTAATTAAATACTCAAGGTAGTTTCAAATAGGTATTGCTATGAAGAAAAAAGGCACAATAACATAAGGTCAAGGCCATGACGCTGGATTCGGTAGCAAAAGACAACGAAGGCAATGAGGAAGGAGGGGAGTTGGGGTGCATTCTAGACACACTAGAATGGATTCAGATGTGAAAACTGAACGAGTCGGTGAGTATACACAACCAACACCAAGTTTTGCAGGTGAGATGCAAGTCACTAAGGAGAACAGAGAGGTTTCGGCAAGTCTGAGGGTCTGTCAGGTATGCACATACAACCGAGGATAGCTTCAGGGTGCTTGTGGAACTAGTCATTGCAATGATAAACACACTGTCAGATCTAAACTGCCTGGGAAGAGAAGTGAGGATGCAGTACATCTGACAGTGAGACACCACCAGAGGAGTCTCAGAAAAACTGTGAGGGAGACCAACAACCACAAAGGACAGCATAGGAATGCTCAGAATTGAGTCTTCAGGCGTGGTGCAATGAATATGACCATAAGAATGGGGGCCCAAGGCCTAGGAGACACACTGTTACCATCTAACCACTGCAACTGCTTTTTCTACTGTGACATTCAACCCACTTATGAAAAACATCTAATACTCTTCACTGGTTAAGGTTCTATGGCTAACAATTGTCAAGGAACACTCACCCAGAATTTGGCCAGTGAGTTGCTTCTCCGTAACTGTAGTTGACAAGATCACACTTATGATTTATAACTTCTATCATCTATTAAAAAGATAAAAGAGTCTAATTTAGGCAGCAATTTACAGAAACAGATTACCTAGTAAAATAAGGGTATATATAATCCTATAGTTTCTTAGCCAATCATATTCAAATTTATAAGTTACCTCCAGGCATATCACCATATGCCTGGACATATAAGCACATAAACAAACACAAAAAGGTAGGAGGAGACACACAATACAGTAAGTAGTCAATAAAAAATAAAACTAGCATTTCCAGAAAAGAGTGGGGTTAGAAGGGGACAGCAGTAGAAGGAATCGAATGGTCCTTCCGAGGTTTAAAAAAAAAAAGCACTGAAGTTAAATATACTTTCCCATGTTAAAATGAAGTATAGCATATTAGTTGAGGTTTTAAATTTCTCTTAGGCTGATGGAGCAAGCTAGCTAAGAGGGCTTTTTTTTTTAAAGTATCTCAAAATTGCTTGTTAGGAGATTTGCTGAAAATGACGAGTATAAAGTAATTTTTTCACAAAGGTAGGCCAAATAACTTATCCTACTAGTATTTAATAATTTAAAAACAAATTAGTAAATATTTTTGCTTTGTTAAACAAAGTCCTGTATACTATCCAGATCAATGTATTCTTGGTAAAGCAGGAGCACTTACAAACCTCAAAATATGCAAAATCATTAATCATTAATCTTCTGAATCAACAACTCACAAACACTCACAGCTCTTATGAGGCCTGTGCCGGTTTCCATTGTGCTTAGTCTTGTATCACCGATCTTGATAGAAAGAATCTGAGCACCAGGAGCTACCCCATTCCGTTCAGGTTCTTCTGGAAAGTGTCCAGCAGCTATACTAGCTACATGTGTCCCATGAGCTCCTAGAGGCACAAAGATGGGGAAATGACAAAACATTCTCATAGACTGAAAGTTCATTCAATTCAATTTGCACATTATTGATCATGATAAAAATATTACACATTACTCTGCTACCATGTTCATTGAAAGCAAAAACTCAAGTCACAAAGGAAAAGTATTTGCAACATATATAGCTGACAAAGAGCTTATATCCAGAAAATATAAAAATCTTTCAAATTCAAAAGGAAAAAACAAAGAGACAATCCCCCCTTTCAAACATTTGAAAAAGTATTTTATAAAAGAAGATATCCAAATGGCAAATAAAAACATGAAAAGATGTTTAATTTCATTCGTCATCTAGGAAACACAAATTAAAGCCACAAAAAGATGCTTCTTCATCCCTTTTGGAATTGCCAAGATGTTAAAGGCGACAAAACCAACTGTGGATGGAAGTACATATCATACACTGCTGGCTGGAGTGAAAGCTGAACACTGCCACAGCCTATGAGCCAGCCGTCCTACCTCTAGCTACATACAATACAAAATTTGTGCAAACGCACCTAAGACACCCACAAAATTGTTCACGGCAGCACTGTTTGTAAAATTCAAAATCCATTAATAACCTTAAAATCCATTAATAGTAAATTGTTACATGGTGTATCAATTCATAGAAGTGAGAATTATACAGCAATAAATATAAACTACTACCACGTACTATGAGATAAAGCTCACAAAAATAACACTGAACTAAAGAAGTCACATACAAAAATGGATATATATTGAATTAACTTTCATATAAATGAAAAAGGCTGAACCATGTGAAACTGCCACTATTTTATGTCGGATCATAAAAACAGCAATATCATATGGTCGGAACTAATGTGGCAATGGAGATCAGGACAGTAATTAACTGTAGGAGGTGGGAGGGTAGGTTACTGATGAGGAAGGGGCATGATGGGAGTTTCATAATGTTTTACATCATGACCTGAGTCATGGTTATAATGAAGTGTTCACTTTATGGTAATTCAAAGAGTTGTACAAGTTGTGATTTGTATATGTTTTTGTACATGTTATATATAAAGTAATACTAAAATAAAAAACTAGGCTTTTAGTGAAAAAGTGTTTTTTTTTTTAATAAGACTTTTTAAAAATTGTTTCTTAGAAGACATGAATATAGAGAAATATGCCACTACTGTCAGAAAAACAATAATACAAGCACAGTAATAAATGACAACCGGCACTGGGCCTTAATGTTTGGGGACTCTAGTGAGTTGGAGCTCCAGGAGAAATAGGCAGGCAGGCATCTCTTCGTGGCTTTATACAGGGTCTGAGGCAATGCTGAGACTCCTCTGCTCTAGCCAGCTGCTGTCATGCAAGAAAACATGCACCCAATGTTGCCAATTCTGGCTTTCTCATTTTTTTTCCCCAAATGAAATTGGCAAAGCACAATTTTAATGTGACTTTTTCCTCCAAAACACTTTACATCAGTTAGAATGACCGCTATTAAGAATGACCACAGCAAGTGTTACTGAGGATACAGAGCATCTGAATTCTCATACACCGTGGTGGAAGTGAAAAGGGTACAGACCCTTTAGATAATGGCTTGAAGTTTCTTAAAAAGTTAAGTGGCTAGGGGTGGCACTTTGGGAGGCCGAGGCGGGTGGATCACGAGATCAGGAGTTTGAGACCAGCCTGGCCAACATGGTGAAACTCTGTCTCTACTAAAAATACAAAAATTAGCTGGGCGTGGTGGTGTGTGCCTGTAATCCCAGCTACTCGGGAGGCTGAGGCAGGAGAATTGCCTCAACCTGGGAGGCGGAGGTTGCAGTGAGCCGAGATTGTGCCACTGCACTGCAGCCTGGGCGACAGAGTGAGACTCAAGTCTCATAAAAAAAAAAAAAGAAAGAAAAGAAGAAAAAGTTGGGTACATATTACCATGTCCAACTGGTTCTCTCAGCTATCAGCCCCAAAATAAATAAAAATATATGTCCACAAACTTGTACACAAATGCCAAAACAATCTAAACGTCCATCAATGGGAAGTGGGATAAACAAACCGTCTATATACAGAACTATTACTCAGAAATAAGGAGCCAACTTTATAATCATAACATGAATGAATCTCAAAATCATTATGCTGAGTGAAAGAAAGAAAAAAAAAAAGAAAGAAAACCTTATTTTTTATTCCACTTACATAAAATTCTGGAAAGTATGAAATAATTTGGAGTGACAGAAAACAGATCAGTGGCTCCCTGGGATGTGGGTGGAGAGAGGCTGGATAATAAAGAAAGCAAACTTTTGGGGGTGATGAGTATGTTCATTATCTTCATTGTGGTGGTTTCCTGGGTATATTTATATATTTACCTAACAACTTATCAAATGACATATATGTATGTGTGTGAAGTTTATTGTACTTAAGCTGTATCTCAATAAACTGGGAGGCAGGAGGAGGGCATTAAAGAGTTAAAGAAAGTCATCCTACTTTATTCTCCTTTTTCCCCCCCACCCAGGGAGGGAGAACTTCCCCTAGAAGTGGCCACCATCCTGGAGCTGGTGTGTGTAATTGTTCCATCTATATATTTAACATTTTCACCATACAAACACACATATCCACAAAGACTGCATAGTACCATCTGGCATGTTTTAGAGTTTTACATATTTTACTATCAATATGTTTTTTCATTATTATTTATGTATTAGGGATTTATATACACAGCATTTTGATTGCTATGTAATACATTCAGACCTCTGTATCCACAGGCTCTGCACCAACCAGATGGAATTTAACCAGCTGCAGATCAAAAATATAAATAATACAGAATTGTAGTATAACAACTATTTATACAGCACTTACATAAAGTACTAGAAGTCATCTAGAGACGACTGAAAGTATATGGGGGAGCACGTGCGTAGGTTATACACAAACACTATGTCATTTTATATCACATACTTGAGCATCTGAGGGAGACTCTAGAACCAGTCCCCCTAGATACCAAAGGATGACTGTATTTTATAATAAGAATAACACAGAGTTGTTTAAAAAAATCTATTTCTTTGTTAACAGGTATTTAGTTTTTTGAAATCACAGAACGCCATAGTGAGCATCCTTTTTTTTGACTCTCTGTACTCACGGGTGAATTTCTCAAGACTTAAGGTTACAAAAAGAAATCACTGTTCATAAAAAGAATTCTATTGATGAATTTTTTTTTTGAGATCGAATTTTGCTTTCTTGCCCAGGCTGGAGTGCAATGGCACAATCCTGGCTCACCACAACCTCTGCCTCTCCCGGGTTCAAGCAATTCTCTTGCCTCAGTCTCTTGAGTGGCTAGGATTACAGGCATGTGCCACCGCATCCAGCTAATTTTGTTTTTTCAGTAGAGATGGGGTTTCTCCACGTTGGTCAGGCTGGTCTCGAACTCCCAACCTCAGTGATCCGCCCACCTCGGCCTCAAGTGCTGGGATTACAGGTGTGAGCCACCACACCCAGCCTACTGATGCATTTTCTGATGTTGGACTACGCTTATATTCTTAGACTGGATCCTACATGGTTATAACCTTAAGAAACAACATCTTGCAGGTAAATCGAATCACATTTATGATTCCTGACCTAGACCTTTAGCTGGGATCTCTAACTTAAAATTCTCTAGAAGGTTGCTGTATCACCTCATAAATCTATATCTTATTGGTCAATGTGAAATGGAATACCTCCACTGGTCACAATGGAGAGCAGGTTTCCATCATCATATATATTAACGGAGTAATTCAACATCTCAGCTGTGCCAAAAGAGCCATATTCTTGGGCTTCTTTGTAGTTTCTCAATACAGTAGATTTACTCAAGTCTCCATCTTCATTAGAATCAATGCAGGCTCTGTTAATTAAAAAGAAATGAAGACAGTAAAATTTATTGATTTTCTTACCTTTCTAAAAGTCATGTAACATAGTCTCTCTGCTGTCTTACTACACTACTACTTCTACCATAACAAATACAGTGACTGCCTAGGACCAATCTAGAACCAATTTAGGCTGTTTCAGAGTCAGCAGTAAAGATTAGGTAACACAGCTTACAGGAACCAGTCCTTAAATCATGCAGAAAGTGCTTTAAAAATACTGTCCTTCATAAAACTCTAGGTTGAAAACCACCTGACCTTTTGAGAATCAGAGCTAAAACCTGGCTTAGAGTTTTAGAGCAGTTTAGGATAGTTCAGACACACGGCCTAAGTCTAACTTCCTGCTGCTTTTAGTGATGGCTTCAAGAATCTAACAGCTCACGCAAGCTCTTTGAAACTAGGTGAATTTATTTATTTCTCACAAAAAGCATTTTCTACATTATTTTATAGTTGTCTTCCTTCATGTTCTTTTTCCATTTTACTAACATTTTAGTTTTTAAATTATATTCCAAACACGTTAGAAGATAGCCTGATTAAAATAAAATACACTTAACATTCAAAAAGTCATAAATGAAATGAACATCATTAAAAGTTCAATATTATGTTTTTAGCTGTAAGTATGTTTTAGCTGTAAGAACTGTTTTAACAAGCTATGCACATCAGTCAAAATTGCCAAGTAAATTAATGGAAGCCTATTTCATTTAGTATTTACGAAGCATGTTCCTAATACACTGAAGCATGTTTCATTAACAAATTACAACACTTTGGAAAAAAGGATTCTTAAAAATTTGTTTTTATGCATACCCTAATATGACTGATGTCATTTCAAGTAACACAGAATATACCAAGGTATAAAACACTAAACCCTTACAGGGAAAATAAAGCAAGAGCAAACAAGTCACATATTAAACAGAATCCGGCTTAAAATTAGTCAGTAAAATGCATGTGACCAAATCTTCCATATGCTACAGAAAGTAGCACACTTGTCTCCAAAATGTATGCAATCGGCCAGCATCCATCCTGGAAGTCATCTATGAAGCCCTCCTCTGCCTTTCTCCCAGCCCATCTAACCACGCAGTTCCATGTCCATAACGTGCCTGCCTATTTCCACTGTCTCTTCCTTACCTCTGTTGCCTGTTGAGCTGATGATGGCCTGCTCTGCCTCCACCTTTCACTCCTGCTTAAAATCTTCCATGTCTTCCAATGGCTCTCAACACTGAAACTCCAGAAAAGGCCCCTCATAATCACTCTACTCACCTTCCTCACCTCCTGCTCCCATCATACCTTCTGTAGCCACACCAAACGTCTCACAGTTCCTCCCACATCCTCTGGATCTTTCCCCTAAGCCTCTGCCACCCTTTCTACTCTCTCTGCTTAGTTAACTGTGATGATCCTTCAAGTCTCAATTTAAGATGTTATTAATAATTCTGGGAAATCTTTCTTGATGCTTCCTAGACTGGTTCAGATCTTCCCAATACTTGCTTCCATGGAGTCTAGAGTCCATGGAGTAGCTTCTATAGTGTCAACCCGGTACAGAGAAGGTACTCAATAAATATCTGTCACATGATGAAAGAATAAACGAAATCATCATCTTTAACAACACTCTCAGCAAATACAGTGACATATTCACAGGTCAGTTTCTTATAACCACCATCATTGGAGTGACTCAACAATATAACCAAAACATAAATTATTACCGACTTCTCTAAATAACTCGACAGAGGACAAGTATGAATGTGGTGCAAGGTTATAACTTTCTGAAGGTCTGTTTGGGTGAATTCAAGTACTTAGAATACAGAGGAAAAAATATGAAAATGAGGTTCATACACAGAACAGAGTACATGTGAATGGGGAGGATGATGAGGAAGGGCTTTTGTTTTATATATTTCTTGACATTTTTACACATCTCTCAATTTTCTATGGAAAGAATCTACAGCTTTCATCAAGAATCTAAAAGGAAACATGACATAAGCAAGGTCAAAATCCACTGTAAAGACATCAATTAATAGCTTCTCCTTTATGTAATCCTCTGTAAACACTGTTTCTCTCAACCAGTTTTTGCTCCATTTGGAGTGACAGTGAGTCTGAGGTTTTGCGTCCTGACAGATGCTCAGAGCAGAGTCATCTGAGGCCACCCGTTAAGTGCAGAGATAGGTGCTTAACAATTAGCAGAAATGTGGCAAGGAGAGCACAGACTGAACATTATTCATCAAACAAAACAAAACACCCAAGGCACTTAAAGAATAGGTCACTTTACTCTCCTCAGAAATGGTTGGCATTTTTGAAATGTGAAATGAGAACATCTGCAGACAGAGCTGGATTAACCTTATGTACATTGGGATCTTCAAGATTCCCTTAAAAAAATTTTGGATCTAACTCTGAGATCAAAGCCCTATAGGATATACTATATTATACAGAAAAGTTACATTATTTCTAGTACCACCTGAAAGTATAATCATGCTATATTTTTCATTTATTATAATAAAATGTCCTAAAATATTACTCTGAGATTTCAAATTTTATTTCATGCAATGTCAAATTTCATTTCTAGCTCAGAAGTTCCAAACAAAACCCTTAGAATTGTTGTCCACAAACTGCTACAAGTAAGTCACTTTATCAACTACCTTGAAGACCAAGGAAACCTTGTGGAAATATACACTGGCACCTTGGACAACTGACTCCGAATTCCTTTTCCTAGGACAAAGTAATCTGGCGTGTTTTCAGAACCTAGAGCAAACACTTTAAATGAAACCACCTATTGCCTCACTACTCAATTCCTGCTAATATTTTGGTATTTCTTTAAGTCCTTTTGTAGTACATACTTTCCTACGTATACTTATTTTTGTATTTAGTATTTTCCTTGAATCTAACCTTGCCTCCTTTCCCACACTAAAACGCACCTAAGGCTTACTGAGTGTGACTGTAACATGTTACCACACATGGTGGATACACCAAGATTTAGTATTCTGTATAAAGCCTCTGGAAAAGAATTTTTCAAAATATGTATGCATGTGCATACAACAAAACATATGAATACACACAAAAGTGCATTATTTAATATCATTTAGATTGAAAGAGTTGTGTGCAGATATTTTATTAACATCATCCCCAAATTCAGCAGAGATTTCTCATTCAACTGAACATTTTATATACCCTTGATCTGATTAAAGATGAGTTAGTACCTGCACACGTGGGAGGAGACCGCTCCTTTAAGAAGGGTGCATTGTGAAGGTGAACAATCGTGATAGCAGTGATGAAATAGTCATGGCATGATCTGTATCTGCCCCATCTTATAAAGCAATTCTTTGCATATAAGCAGGGATGCAGACTACAAGTAATTCTTGACTACAAGTTTTAAGGCATGGTCCCTGTTTTTTTTTGTAGAAGTCCTAAAGCACGCATATGGCTAAATATCTGTATTAACAATGTCATCCCATTTTCATGCAGACAGTAACTCAAGAAGGCAGCCTAACCAACTCCAAGAAGCACATACGCAGTGTAAAAAAACTGAAAAACGTACATGATGAGTAACTTGGTATAAGTCATATTATTATTAGTAGTAGTTTTAGTAACAGAAACAGCAGTAGCAATAATAGCACACATTGATTGCCTGCTTAGTATAGCTAGAAACATCAAATTTAATTTTCACAAAGTCCCGTAAGTACTACTATCTCAATTAACAAATGAGGAAACAGACTTAAAACCATTTCCAAATATACGGATGGTCAACATACTAATAAATTATTTGCGAAATAAGTTTATTTAAAATCAGATAAAAGTCAGCTTTAGGGTCAAAAATAATAACCCAAAGTTCAAGGGGCTTATCCAAAAACTACCCAGAAGCCAATCTGGCCCTCAAATAGTTTTGCTGAGTGATACCATCACATAACCAAAACTCTGTGCAGCTCTGAGCATTTAATGTTTTTCAGAGTAGATGAAAAAAACACCTGTAAATGAAGATCTACAAAATACATAAAGTTTACCTCCAGACTTCACCATCATGCCATACCAAGCAGTCATATACAGGGCCAGGATCACTGTATTTCTTCTCGAAAGAATTTAGCAATTCCACTTGACTTTGAAGCTCCTCCTTGATTAGTTTACTTGCCTAGTAAATTGGAAAATTGACTAACATAAGTACATTCTGGTCTTCTAAAAGTTGTTATTAGGATACAACCAAAGATACAATGTTGACCAATAGTAAAATTATTTTACCCTGAAAAAAATGTAACAAAATTTTGTTCCATCTATGCAACTTGTCATTCAATTCAATGAAGCAGATATCCAATAACATAGTAAAGATTTTAAAAACAGTTATTGTACTCAGTCTCATTCAGTCACTCACTAGGCCTACTTTGGGAAAGACACTGTGTCACACGTTGGTGATATCATTTAGCCAAAACATGTTTGTAACATATTTGTAATCTGTCTAACTCATTTCCAAAAGCAACTCTAAAGTAAAACTGCTACAAAATAGGTTATTTATTGACTTTTAGATTTTTATATCAGGACCTTTTCTATCTCAAATTTAATTCTTAAGAACTCAAATAAATAATAAAATCCATGAATCATCTTATCTCTTTTAGAATCTGCTATGTTAAATAGAAACATTTAATGGAGGTAAGTGAAACCTTATTTTAGCTCTGTGGTCATGAATAAAGGCAAGTGCTTTATATTAGATTATGTACAAACTAGAAACAACTGGCACTAGCATGTATTATCTCTCCAAAACATGTCTCTAACCTAGAGTATTAAAAAAAAATAAGTTAGGTACTCAAATCATTAGGAAAATGACTGGCTTAAACAGAAATAAGCTGGGAAATAGAAAGGCATATAAATACTGAAATTGAGATGAATAATACCTCTAGACTCACTACGTTACTATATTAAGATCCAGCAGGAGTTGACAAATCTTGGTGCATGGGCCAAATATAGCCTGTGACACAGTTGTGTAAATGAAGCTTTACTGGAACACGGCCTTCCTCGTTCAGTCACATATTGCCTATGTTTTCATGATACAAGGGGAGTGTTGAGTAGTCCTAAAAGAGTACTAAAAATATTTACTATTTGGCAATTTACTGAAAAAGGTAGCCGTCTCTGATCAAAAGCACTTAATATTGCTTAAAATCCATTTGCCTTCTATAGCGTGGAGTTAGTATTAACTTAGAGGGAAGAAATATGGATTCAAATCTCAATTCAGCAACATAGCTGTGCAATCCTGAGCAAGTTTGTGTCCTTATGATAATCTTCTGAGGCTGTCACATCAGAAACTAGTAAGGCAGCAAATTATCATCTTGGCCAGTGATTACTAAATTTCACTGCAAATCACAATCATGTAAAGGCTATCACAAAGATAGATGCCGTGTCTTATCCCACTTAGTACCTCAGAATTATTAGGGGATAAAGCCCAGAAATCTTGATTACTTTTTAAATAATTCAAGTGATTTAGAAATAATCAGTTCATCAGTATCAGTTCCACAAATCAGTATATGGGAACCAAAGACTATACCCTCCCATGTTTTGAAACAAGGACCATGAGGTCTAATACATTAAGTGAAAAATAACGTATTTTGAAAACCCTTTTTTGAAAAGTGACAACACATATAGAATACATTAGATTGAATCATGCAAACTGCTGCTATCCAACTATTTTTGATCTACAAAAATGGCAATTTCATATGCTTAAACCCAAGTTTTAAAATAATATACTCTATATTCACCTAAATTGTCCTAGTGAATAAAAATTTGATTTTCACTTATTCTAAAAATCTTATTTTGTTTCATTTTAATTTATTCAATATATTTAACATTTACTCCTCCTCAAAAGAAACAGACAATCAAATAGGCATTTTGGGTACACAAAATGTAATAAAATGGATAATGAAATTCAGAACGCTTTTTCATAGTTAGCTGTATATATGTAACACCTGAAATACTGTATTTACTATACCTAGCAAAGAAGTTGAAAAAGTAAAAATTCTGATTTAACAGAAAAGTATACAGGTATTTAAAATATACATATATTAAGTAAATAAAAGTTAAATTTGTCTATAGGTACACACAGACCAGCAGTTCACAGATTAAGTAAATAAAAGTTATATCTTAATCTTAAGATTAAGATACACATAAAGTAAATAAAAGTTAAATTTGTCTATAGGTACACATAGACCAGCGGTTCACAGCTCAAGGTTCATGTTAATGAAAGCTCCTGAAGAATTTAAAAAATGCCTATCTCCTTCAGAGGGTTTTAAGTTCATTCCTCTATAGAACACAAGTACTGGCAGTTTTTAAAGCTCTTCATGTGATCAGGGCTGAGAACCACTGTTACAATCTGATTTTTGATGAAGAAAAGGAACATGCATGCATTAAAAGAACAATTTAGAAGGACAGACACCAAGCTGTGGTGATCATCCCTGGGGGTGGCATGATGAAGGCTTCTCACACTTGTGATGTCCAAAGATGCTGCAACTAGCACATATTATTTCCTTAATAAACCAAGACATCATTTTCGTCTTATAAATTAATTAAAAAAATATTAATGGTTAAACAATGGGAACTTTCATACACTTCTTGTGGAAATACAAATTGTTACAACCACTGTATGACCTACCAAATGTTTAAAACACACAAGCATTTTAAACACACATGAATGTTTAAAAGAGCATTATTCTTAATAGTATAAATGGAAAACAAAGCAGATATGGTAAACTGTGGTATATCCAAATTGTGTTGAATATCATAATGAAAATGAATACCCCACAGCATGGATGAATATCGTAATTTAATGTTGTGAATATAATTCAAATAAAATAATACATACTATATGGTTTCATTTTACAAAAATCACAACAGGCAAAATCGTCTGCAGTGTTAGAAGTCAAGATGGTGGTTGTCTTTGGGAAGGAGGAAGGGAGCAGTGATGAGGAAGGGGCACAAGAGAAATTCCCAGGTGCAGCTTCCATGGGAGAATTCATAACTAAACACAATTTATGTACTTTTACCCTATGTGTATTACATGTTAAGTTTTAAAAATTCATACATATGTACATTGACTTAAGGATAAATAATAAAGGAAAAGTTAGTAAAATTAACCAACTTAAAAGAAAATTTGTGAAAAAAAAACTTGCAAAAAAACAGTCTGTTAGTTCTCTGAAAACTCTATGGGAATATGGTTCTAGGGTAATGTTTAAATGAAAGCGACTAGCACCAACTTGAGAAGAGCCATTGTTGGCAACATCAAATTCCTCCTGTTTTCTGCAGGCTTCTGCAAGGGCCACTCTGTGAACAGGGTCCCAGATTTTTTCCTTCCGTTCTTTCTGCAAGGACAGAGAAATTACTTTAAAACTAGGCTAACAAATACTCAGGTAAACCTAGACAGGCATTTATATGTGGACTTTGTTGTGACAGTTGCGGTGCTACACAATTCTCACACAGAGGTTTTATAAAATCGTTTCCGGCTGGGTGCGATGGCTCATGCCTGTCATCCCAGCACTTTGGGAGACTGACGTGGGCAGATCACCTGAGGTCAGGAGTTTGAGACCAGCCTAGCCAACATGGTGAAACCCCATCTCTACTAAAAATAAAAAAGTTAGCCAGGCATGGTGGCAGGTGCCTGTAATCCCAGCTACTTGGGAGGCAGAGGCACGAGAATCTCTTGAACCCGGAAGGTGGAAGTTGCAATGAGCTGAGATTGAGCCACTGCACTCAGCCTGGGTGACACAGTGAGACTCTGTCTCAAAAAAAAAAAAAGTTTCTAATAAACTAGATAAAGCCATGGATCACTTACTAAAAACTGGTTAGTCAATTCACCGCACGCAGGTTTTAAGAGAAGTTTACCAAGACACATCCAGCTATATTTTTATGTATCATATTCCCCAATTTAAAACCTTCCCTTCTCCTAGAATACCTACCATTACATCAGAAAACTGACCAATTCCCAGTCATAAAAAGTAAGAAAATGGTATTCTGGGCCCATACAAAATTGGGAAATACCATAAGCCAAGTGTAAGCAGAGGATTAGAGTAAGACTACAGCTGCATTTTAACAGACAATGCAGGCTTCCTCAATTTCCTCCCTCTCTATTTTTTTTTCCCATTCCCTTTGACTTGATAAGGTCCTGTTACTGAAATCGGTTTTAACCTTTATCTCCAGTGTCTTTAATTCATGGTGTCTCCCAGTGCAGCTAAAAGAATGGTTCACTTTAACTTAACCACACTATATTTGCATATTAAATTGTATCTTATCAACAGAGATTAAATTTAATATACTGTATAAAAATGCAGTCATGCAATGGCTCACACTCACAGTCCCAGCACTTTTGAAGAATGAGGCAGGTGGATCACTTGAGCCCAGGAGTTTGAGACCAGCCTGGGCAACATGGCGAAACCCCATCTCTACAAAAAATATAAAAATTAGATGGGTGTGGTGGCATGTGCCTGTAGTCCCAGCTACATGGGAAGATACCCTGGGTGGGTGAGGCAGTAGTTAGCTGTGATCATGCCACTGCATTCCAGCCTGGGCAACAGAGAAAGACCCTGTCTCCCAAAAAATAAAAAACAACAACCAACAACTCTTATATTTCTAATGGCACACTGGTGTTCTTTTACTATAGCAGTTTTAGGTCTGATTAACATTTAAAAATGATGATTAACTGGGAGCAAGAAGGTTAAACCAAAAAAATAAAAAATAAAAAAAACCAGGGGCGAGACATATCACAGAAACTACAGAAACAGAAATGAAAAGGTGGTCTGGATTTTGAATCAACTGTCTTTAGCCTTTTTCAAGTAAAAATGTCCTTGAAAATCCAGTGAAAGCTATACCCCATCTCCCAGAAAAACGCGAAAATCTGAATGTAACTTCAGGGTATTCACAGATTCCATAAGCTTATCTATATACTCAAGATTAAGAATCACGACTTTACATGGATGACATTCCATTGAGCAGAATTTTTAAGCAGTCAATTGTTTAAAAGCCATCAACCCCCTCAACAAACCTAAGAGTTAATGAAATTTTATGAAATATTTCTTTTTCTTCAGTAGGAATAAAATCTGAGGAAGAAGACAAGTCAGAAGAATACAACAAGTCATTGGTACTGGATTGTACATTACCTGTATCCTTTCCTTGAGAGCCTTGGGATAGAAGTCATAGCCATTTTTGATGCCAATATGATATTTGCCTGAGGGATTTGTCCAGCTTGCAGGAATCTACAGAAAAAAAAAGGTAACCTGTTTATTCACTAAATGCTTTCCAATTCCAATGATGGACTACTGAGCAAAAAAGTATATTAATTCTATTTTAACAGCTTAAATTGGATAAGAAAGCTCATGTTTGACAACATGTGTTTAATACTCTAAGCAATCACTTAATGTCTTTATCACTTCTTTTTTCTCATCCATAAATAAGATAATTCAACTAGAATAATACCTTCCATTTGTACAATGCTTCATGGTTTAAAAAGTGCTTTCAATATACACTACCTCAATAAACTGCTAAAATCTTGTAACAATCTTTTAAACTATCTCAAAATATTTTAAAACACTTTAAACTTTTAGTAGAGCGATGTAAACAGGATGCCTAGCTTACAAATAGAGAAAGCAAAGCAGCAAAGAGAAATTGAATTACTTGCCCAAACAACAGGAAGGTTGAAAACTGGAACCTAGCTCTCTCATGGAAACCAAAAATTCTGTATAAAGGATATGGGATTTAAAGTCAGATAAATCTGGCTGTGAATACAAACTCTATCACTAACTAGAAGGAACCCACAGGCTTCTACTTCTTTACCTGCAAAAGGAAGAAAACCTCTACCTTATTCTTGTGAACAACGAAGTGAATTGAGCATCAACCAACTTGAATCATCAATCAAGAAAAGATAGGGACCATGGTCATCAAAACCAGCTTTTAAATACATATAAATGATAAGGTTGAAACACTCAGAGAGGGTAGACTCGTCAATCCTCACTTAACGCAATATCTTTAACTCATCCCCACGTCCTTCATCCAATCACTTCCCAGGCAGAAAACTTTTGGATGAAATTTCCTCACAACTAGAGGAAAACAATCATTCACAGGGCTTCAGGAGCCATTAATACTAAATAGTGACCTTTTAAAGGCCTATGTGCCATTAATCATTTCCAAATCAACTGGATGTCTGGAGAATGTGAAATTTCAAATACACTGGCATACAGCTAGCACTTTTCACTCAAAACTTATCAACCTTCTTTAGAGAACAGGAATTCTGAACTTTAATGTTTCTGCAACAGTCCATGGCAAAGCAATAATAAAGTATTGCAGCAACAAAAAGGTAAAGTAATCACTAGCTTTTGAATTCAGAGCATTTATTCACTAGTGTCCCACTACACAGGTGGCTTAGTAACCCTTGGCTAGCGACAACTTTATACAAAGACATTACCGAAAATCATAAAATCTCAAAAGATTAAATGAAGAAACTATTTAAAATAACTGCAAAATAGAAAGGTGTTAAGTCATATTTAATCACACTTAAAAAGATATATAGTACAATAAAAATAATCCAACAGACATAATTTATATTTAATCGTAAACAAGATCAAAGTCTGCACAGTCCACAGAACCAGGCACTTCTCAAATCGTAACTATATATTTTCCTTACCGCGAAGGCAGACTAGCTACAAAAATTACACTAAAAAAAACCAGATAAAAATTATAAACAGGGCTATCTGGTCTAACTTTAGCCAAGTTAAAGCTAACCTTATGAGGCAATTATGAAATTCTATTTTGCATATTTGAGTAATCTACATAAACAAGTTATTTTGGTACCTCTAAGAATAAAATCTTTACATTTGACCATTTTAAGTTGATATCTTAAAAATGATTCTAATTACATAGTAACTACAATGTATTAAGACTGATTTTCATGCTATATATAATCTTTGTAATTACCAATTACACCTCATTTCTCTGACTCTCTTAAAGAGACGATGCCTAACAAACTGAATTCTTAACGGGCTAAGTGTCATCTGAGTGTTACGGTGTCATGCATTGAAGTCCTTTTAGAGGCTATTTTTTGCTTCAAAATGACTTCAGCCTTGCCAGCCTCATCACACAGGCCAGTGCACACGCACACCATTTCCTTTGGCTGTCACTGCATCTAAGCACCACGCTAAATCTGGCCAACTCATTCATTATGCCTGGATTTATCTTTTTTTTTAAACCCAAAAATATTTCAGGCTAAGTATTAATTTTTAAAATGACTTCAAGTTAAATGTGGTAAAATAAAAAAGGGACTGTGCTTCCTTCCAAAATGCTACTAAAATTAGAATAAAGGAAGTGTAGGAAACATCCAAAAACAAAGGGACAAAGAAAAATATGAAAGAGACTTTAGAAGCTCACCACATTTTGAAGGGTGCCAAGTGAAAAGAAGGCACCAAAAATTGGAGTGGAAATTGTGGAATACATGGTGTAGAGACAACTGGGTCTTCTTACGGAAAAAAAGAAATAGAACTCTTTTCAAATTAAGCATTTAAAATCAATTCCAGGTGAATTCTAGAACAAACAGAAGAAAAAAGCTGTGAAACTTCTTAGAAATATAAAATATCTCTATGATCATGAGGTCAGAAAACAGTTGTTACACACTGCTAGTCTTTTTAAAAATTTTTTTGAGAAGGAGTCTCGCTCTGTCGCCCAGGCTGGAGTGCAATGGCGCCATCTCAGCTCACTTCAACCTCTCTGCCTCCCAGGCTCGAGTGATTCTCCTGCCTCAGCCTCTCAAGTAGCTGGGATTACAGGCACGTGCCACCATGCCCAGCTTATCTTCATATTTTTAGTAGAGAGGGAGTTTTGCCATGTTGGTCAGGCTGGTCTTGAACTCCTGACCTCAGCTGATCTACCTGCTCTTGGCTCCCAAAGTGCTGGGATTAGAGGTGTGAGTCACTGTGCCCGGCCTGGAAATGTCTTTTAATACAAACACTTGGTCAAGGAGATGTCCTGTCCAATTAAAAACACACAGACACACAGACACACACACGGAAAAACTGTTTGGCATGACCTAGTGATGTATCTCCATGATTCAGCAATTCTACTCCTATGCACACACCCTGGAGACACCCACATACATGTGTACAGGATACATACACATCATAGAATGGATAAAATGTGCTAGGTAGAAACCATGGCATATTGCACAGCAATGAAACTGAATAAATCATTGCTACCTGTGACGACAACATGAGCAAGTCTTAGGAATTTCAAATCTCACAACGCCAAGCGAAAAACAACATATAATGAAATTTTATGAATGAAATGAGACTCTTCATGTAAAGTTCAAAACCAGCCAAAACTAAACAATATATTTTATGTAGCCACACCAATGTGGTAAAACTACACACAAGCAAAGAAATGAGTATCAAAAAAGTTGCAATAAGGTCTGATTCAGGAGGATGCAGGAAGTTTCTGATGTACAACAATGTTGTTTATATTGATCTGCTATAACAATTCATAAAACTGTACATAATGGGTTTATGTACTTTAAGTATGCATATTTTACAATATAAGGTTTTAAAGTTCTATTCACTTTTGTACTTTGATCTGCTCATGGGAGTACCATAGGCCATAGGCCATAAGTAACTTACCACTGGTTTCTCAAGGAGGCCTAGGAATATCATCCTTTGAGAACGAGACTACTGAAGTGTTCAAAGGACCTAACTATCAGTTGATATTAAACTGACAGAAAAATAAGTTTGTTAGCAATTTATGGGCTAAGTGGAAAAAACAGACTATAAACATTTAGTTCATTTCAAAGCATGACGGCCGGGTGCGGTGGCTCACACCTGTAATCACCGCACTTAGGTAGGCTGAGGCGGGTGGATCACCTGTTGTCAGGAGTTTGAGACCAGCCTGGCCAATATGGTGAAACCACGCCTCTACTAAAAAAACAAAAAATTAGCCAGGCATGGTGGCAGGCACCTGTAATCTCAGCTACTTGGGAGGCGGAGGAAGGAAAATTGCTGGAACCCAGGACGCGGAGGTTGCAGTGAGCTGAGATCACGCCACTACACTGCAGCCTGGGTGACAGAGCGCAACTCCATCTTAAACAAATAAATAAATGCATGACTACATCAAAGAAACTTGAAGACTTCATTATGTTGCTTTCTGAAAACTGTGTACTAAAAAAGTTGCAGAGATCCAACTAGTCAGAATCCCAGTGATTAATAATTCTTCCTTTTAATGACTACTGCAAAATATCTAAATACCTGTATATCCCTGAAAAAAATTAAACTCAACATGTGTGTGAGTACATTTTATGGATGGATAGAGAAGACAGTTCTAACTAAGAAGACTGGTGGAAAATTTGTATAAGGAGCATTCCCATTGCTCCATCCCTCATCCTGCCCAAACTTCACCAACCAGGCAACTCTCCATGGTTGAACCAGAGAAAAGCTGACATGTCAACTGTGTCAACACAGCAAAGAAGAGGTGATATGGTTTGGCTCTGTGTCTCTACTCAAATCTCATGTCAAATTATAATCCTCCTGTGTCAGGGGAGGGACCTGCCAGGAGGTGACGGGATCATGGGGGTGGATTTCCCCCTTGCTGTTCTTGTGATGATGAATTCCTATGAGATCTAACGGTTTAAACATATGCAGCAGTCGGGTGCAGTGGCTCACACCTGTAATCCCAGCACTTTGGGAGGGTGAGGCAGATGGATCACCTGAGGTCAGGAGGTCAAGACCAGCCTGGCCAACATGGTAAAACTCTGTCTCTACTAAAAATACAAAAATTAGTGTGGCATGGTGGCAGGCACTTGTAATCACAGCTACTTGGGAGGCTGAGGCAGGAGAACTGCTTGAACCTGGGAGGCAGAGGTTGCAGTGAGCCAAGATCGTGCCACTGAACTCCAGCCTGGGCTACAAGAGCAAAACTCTATCTTAAAAAAAAAAAAAAAAAAAAAAAGGCATGGCACTTCACCCTTTGCTGGCTCTCTCTGCTGTTCAACCATGAGAAGACATGTCTTGTTTCCCCTTCACCTTCCACCATGATTGCATGATTGTAAGTTTCCTAAGACTCCCAAGTCATGCTTCCTGTGAAGCCTGCAGACTGTGAGTCAATTAAACCTCTTTTCTTCAAAAATTCCCGTCTCACACTTCACAGCAGTGTGAAAAAGAACTAATACAAGAGGAATGAGACATAAAAATGAGTCTGCATGACATTGCTCCAGGCCCCTTGCATGTGTGGCTACCTGAATACCTGCAGCCAGACTTCTCACTCACTCCTCCCCTAAACCCTAGGCCAAATGGGCTAAGGACTTCTTTCAGGTAACTGGGCATCCCAATGGAAAAAATATAGTGTGTACTGACATTATGGGGGTCCCCCCAAATGTTATCATTACTCTATAGTGACACCCACCAAAAGAACCTACACAAGCAGAAGAGCTTCCAATCTCCTTTTCTTGTGACTTGCTAAAATAAGACAGACAGGGATGATTAGACACCTAAACAAAATATCTAAAGTAAAAAGCAGAGAACAAGGAAGAGGAGGAGGTGAAAAAGGAAGGAGAGGGTGAAGGAAAAAGGAGAAGAGGAAGCAGAATAGGAGACTAAGAAAGGAGAATAGGAGGAAGGGGAGGGAAGAAACAATGAAATTTAAAAAAATTAAAATGTATCTCATAGAGATAAATGTTGCACATGTGATACAAAAATATGCTCCAAGTGAAAATGAAGGGGCTTTTGCAATTAACAAAATTCACACAAGGGTTACAATGTTGAGAAAATGCTAGAAATCTCTCAGGAAGGTGAAGGTAAAGGCAGTGAAGAAAAGGTGGAAGAAAATTTAAAAATTGGAGGATCAATTCAAGAGGTCCAATGTTCAATTAACAGGAGTTCCAGAAAAACACAGCGAAAACAATGGAGAGGATGTTATCTAAGAGCTAATGCCAATTTCCTGGAAGTAAAGGATTCGAGAGTTAAACTCTCTTCTTTCACGTATTAATTCTACAAATAAAGATGTAAGACTATACTAGCACGTTATTTTAAACTTTGAAGAGAATTTAATGTATTGATGTTTCTGTTGAAGCAGAAAACAATAGGGAGAGGTGGGACGGGGATTTAACTCTTCTTGTTAGAAGCCTTGTAAAAATATTTGTCTTTTTAAACTATTAAAACATACTGAACACAATAAAAAATTAAGTTTAAAAACCCACAATGATGGGCTAAGAATACTTAATAGTAGAGCTAAAGAAATATGTTGCCAAGCTGAGAAAAGATAAGCCTTTTAATTTTTTTGACTTTAATAGAAATATATACGGTACCTATATAATTCTACCTCTAAGCACTAGTGATCTTATTAGTTCATGTGGTTTATCTAAAGCAGGGGTTACTACAGCTATTTAAACATAAATAAGCCCGGGCGTGGTGGCTCATGCCTATAATACTAGCACTTTGAGAGTTTGAGACCAGCCTGGCCAACATGGCAAAACTCTATCTCTACTAAAAATACAAAAAAAAAAAAAAAAAAAAGAAAAAGAAAAATTAGCCAGGTGTCATGGCGCATGCCTGTAACCTCAGCTACTTGGGAGGCTGAGGCAGGAGAATCGCTTGAACCTGGGAGGCAGACGTTGCAGTGAGCCAAGATTGTACCACTGCACTTCAGCCTGGGCGACAGAGTAAGATACTGTCTCAAAATAAATAAATAAATAAACAATCAAGTAATACTTTATATGGCTTTAAGCCTGCAGGACTTACTAAGAACGCTCTTTAGTTTCCCAGAGTACCATAACTCATAGGAATTCGAAGTTTCCCTTTGAAACATATTCTAATAACAAGGTTGACTTGGGGGAAGATGGGCCGAACGTTCGAGTAATCCAGGTGGCTGAGCATTTCTAATCCGAAGATCTGAAATGCTCTACTGACCATTTCCTTTGAGTGTCCCATTGGCACTCATTTTGGAGCACTACCGATTTTGGATAAGGGAGGCTCAACTGGTATATACAATGAAAATATTCCAAAATCTGAAAAAATATCTGAAACCTAAAAGTATTCTGGTCCCAAGTGTTTCAGATACGGATGGTCAACCCGTACCATAAACTGGATGACTCTGACAACAGAAGCTTATTTTCTCATAGTTCTAGAGGCTGGAAGCTCAACATGAGGGTACCAGCATGGTTGAGTTCAGGTGAAAACCCTCTTCCTGACTTACAGAGGCCACCTTCTTGTGTGTCCTCATATGACCTGGAGACAGGAAGCTCTCTGGAGTCTCTTCTTCTTATAAGGGCACTAATACTATCCTGAGAGGACACATACTCAAAACCTCATCTAACCCTAAATACCTTCCAAAGGCCCAACCTCCAAATACCATCACACTGAGGGTTAGGGCTTCAATGTATGAATTTGAGCAGGGAGTGGGGACACAGATATTCAGTTCATAACACATGGAAAAGGATGTACAACCTGGATATTAATGGCTGCCAGCTGTCCAAGACGGGCAGATTCCTAAGAAGACCCAAGCCTTTGCATAGTCCCTCCCCTAAGTGAAGGTGGGATCTGTGAATATAATGAGATCTCACTCCCATGATTACATTATGGTATGTAAAGAAGGTGAAGGGATTTTGCAGATGCAATTAAGGACTCTGGGCAAATCAAAAGGGAGATGATTCTCAGCAGGCCTGAACTAATCAGGTTAGTTCTTTAAAAGAGAGACTGGGGTCATCACCAAAGTTGGAGATTCTCTTACCGGCCTTGAAGAAGCAAGCTATCACAAGTTTTACAGCTGCAATGAAATGAATTTTTCCATCATGTAAACTTGGAAAAGAAGCCTGAGCCTCAGCTGAGCCTTTAACCTTGACTGTAGTCTTCTCAGACCCTGAGCAGAGACCCACAGAAAGCCATGCCTGGACACCTACCCCATGGAAACAGTGATATAATAAATAAATATAGAAATATACAAGGTTTTAGGCTGCTAAGTCTGTGGTGCTTTATTACATGGCACAGAAAACCAACATGCAGCCACAAAAAGCTTATCTAAAAGACAAAGCCTAAGTACAATTCAGATAGATAGTAAAAGGTGGGAAAAGTTAACTAAATAATCCTAATTTTATATTCCAAACTAATTCTGCTTATTGCTTTAAACGACAGAGTACAGGACCACAAATTCTTGCCATCCTCCACGTTCCTTAGCTCATGAGCTGCTCTATGTTTGCTTTATAATTATTTTTTATGTTGAGTTTATCTAGGCCTTTTACCAAGGACATAGAATGACATAGCATAAGATAAAGCTGGCCATTTAAGTTAACAGCTACTATAGCCTAAGCATTTCTTCATGGTCAAAGTTCACTGGGAATACTATGAAGGGACAGTAAAAGATGAAGGCAAAACTATCATGTGGTTACTTTCTCAATCTTTGTATTCAAAACATAAAATAAAACTGGGCAACCTCACCGAAAAACATAGCCCAATTCTAAGTACTCCATCAAACAACAAAATCATGGCTTCTAGAATGGTCCCAATGATTCACTTCTTGTAAAATCCCTTCTCTTTAAGAGTGCACTGGATTTACTGACTCACTTTCAATGAGCAGGATCTAGTCAAGAGATGTGTGGTCCCTTCCAAGATCACTTTAATAAAAAGACTGTGCGGCTTTCATCGTGGGGACTCCCTCGGCTCGCTCCCCCAGGGAAGGTGCTACTGAGTACAGCAGCACTGTGGAGAGGCCCACATGGCAAGGAGTCAAGACCTGCCAGTGACCCTCCAGTGAGCTTGGAAACAAACTCCCCCTTCCTCTCCCAAGCTGAGTCTTCAGATGAAGTCAGCCATGGCTAACAGTTTGCAACCTCAAGGATGATTCTGAACTAGAAGCACCCCAGATTCCTGACTCACAGAAACTCCAAGGTAATAAATATTTGTCATTTTAAATCATGAGGTTTTGAGGTAATCTGTTATGTGGCAATGGATAAATGTAAGGTAAAAACATTAGACGCTTTGAGGCAACAGTTAAAAAAAAAAATTCAAAAAGAATACAGAAGCTCTGACCTTAAGCACTCTTCCCGATAGGCCAACAATTTCGCCATCCTTTGGCTCCACCTCTGTAGCAGTATTCACATCACCACTTCCTGTTGTATCAATGATATCAACAATTTTTGGTTTTCCATCAGTTGTAACCTGAAAATTAAGAAAATTAAATTGTAGATTTTAGGTTTTTATTCCTAAAGAAAACAATGCAAACCCATATATTTATGTGAATATACAAAATCTGCATTCACTTAAAAAAGAGAAATGAAGTGTTTTAAGCCAAAAGCCTGGACAAATACTAACAAGAAAATTTGATCGTGGAAACACCACAGAATCCTTCAAGTGGTTTCATACCTTCAGTTAACAAATATTTCCTGAGCATTTACTATAGGCCACACCCTATTTTAGGTGCTGGGGATATGGCAGTGATCCATAAGCAAAAATCCCTGACAATCTTAGAGCGAGGAAGCCGTTCAGTTAATAAAAAAGTAAAATAAAGAACATGTCAGATTTACTATCACCCTGGGCATTAGGGAAAAAAATAAAAAGAACATGTCAGATGATGAGAATTAACTGTGGAGAAAAATTAGGCAGGGACGGGAGATGGGTGGTATGGGGTTTTCAATATAAATTTGGCTGGTCAAGGAAGGCCTTGCTGAGAAGGTAACATCTGAGAAAAGATCTGAAGATGGTGGACTGTGGGCTCGACCAAGTATAGAACTTTAGGGGGAAAAATGTTAATGGCACCATTGTTGGATGCCACACTAGCACCTCCAACTCAACAAGTCCAAAGTTCAAGCTTAACATGCCCCCTGCCACCTGATTTTCTCCAGGCTTTGCCATCCCAGGAATCCCCACACCCAGCTGCTCACTCCAGAAACTTAGCAGTCCTCCTCCGATTCTTCACTCCAGTTAACTCCTCACAGTGAAGCTATCAGGAAGTCCTGTTAATTCTTTATCTAGAAGATACCTCAAATCCAACGCATCTTCACTACCACTATCCTGATTCTCCAAATCACCATCATCTCTGGCCTTCCTGAGGTCAATGACCTCCTAAGCAGTCCCTCAGTTTCCACCGTTGGCCCCACCAAAAGTAATACAGGCTGAGTGTCCCAAATGCTCCAAAATCCTTTTGAGAGCTGACATGAAGCTCAGAGGACATGTTCATTGGAGCCTTTCAAATTTGCGATACTCAACCTGTATTAAAATAAGCTGCATTTTATCAGTCCTCTTCTTTAAGCCCATCAGTGTATTCAGGGAGCACTCAGAATACTTGTCTAAAAAGCTTTGCATCATGTGACCCCTGCCAACCCGTTACTCATGACTTGAACCATATCAACCTCCTTTCAATTCCTGAAACATGCCAAACTTTTTCCTGCCTCATGACTTTTTAAACAGGTTCCTTCTGCCTGGAATTCCCTATCTCTTCAGTCATTCCACAGGATTCTAACTTCTCTCAGTTTTCTATTAAAGTCATTTGACAGAAAGGCCTCCTGGATGACCTCCATTAAGTAGATGCCATCCTAAACTTGATTATTCTTTCTCACTGTACCTCATTTCCTTCACAGAACGTAATTCTATTTCTAATTATACAGGTAGATGATTCTTCATCTGTCCCCCCCATTAGAATAAAAAGCTCCATGAGGGCAAGAGCCAGGTCTATTTTATTCACCAACAGATACCCACTACCTCGCAGTGATTGTCAGGCATTCAATGAATATTTACTTATTGAATTACAAGACACAAGTTACTCATTCGTAAGACTGATTTTTCAAAGGTTTAATCTCTCGCCAGTTCACAAATTTTCATTTGAGCCATAATATGATTGCTACAAGTAACAGTATATATATTTATACATTTTTGTGGGAAAAATAATTTCTGGGCTCTTTCTAGACTAGCTTTCCAAAGGGAATTTGCTGCATTCGGGGTATGTACTGAGTTACCAGCAGGAATCAGACAGAAAACAGAGACACAGACTGGAAAAAAAAAAAGACTTCATCCCCAAGAAAGAAACAGAAACACAAAAACTGTCAGTAACTTGAAAGAGCACAGTCTTCAGACTCCATTTCCACCTGGGGAATTTACACTCTTTAAGTCAAAGTCGGTCGGGAGAGGTAGCTCACGCCTGTAATCCCAGCACTTCGGGAGACAGGGGTGTGTGGATCATGAGATCAGGAGATTGAGACCACCCTGGCCAATACGGTGAAATCCTGTCTGATAAAAATACAAAAATTCCCCAGGCATGTTGGCCGGTGCCTGTAATCCCAGCTACTTGGGAGGCTGAGGCAGGAGAATCACTTGAACCCAGGAGGCAGAGAGGTTGCAGTGAGCCGAAATTGCGCCACTGCCCTCCAGCTCCGGTTACATAGAAAGACTCAATATCAAAAAAAAAAAAAAAAAAAAAAAAGGGACAAAGCCTAATGTCCACTGTTCTAGGTCTTTCTGACCAATATGCCCCTTTCCCCAACAGCAAGTGTTTCCTCTGCAATATCCTCCAAGCTCTGTAATTAAGGTATACCCTAAAGAAGGAGGCAGAAATTCATGATGTGGAGTAAACAAAGGCATACGTGTTTCTTTCTTTACCAGACAAAGCAAATAGGTGGCTGGTGGACCCCAAACCTCATTTCAGTTTTCTTGCCATGGAACAATTGAGGGCCTGAGAGCTGAAGGGGCCAAAAAGGCCTCCCAGGCACAGCTGCTATTTTCATGTATGGTAATTCTCAAGTAGGATGTTTACTTCTTGGGAACTGTCCTATAATAGTAACAAATGAGAATTCTAATAGTCAGAAAGCTCAAAGTCATAATTCATAAAAAAATCACTGTGGGAACCATACCAAATCCTGATAAAACTATAAAACTTAAATAAGATACTGATTTTGAAGAGATAGGCTATTTGTCTCAAAAATATAATTTAAAAAAAAGAAAGAAAATCTACCCAAATAAAAATGGAAACAAAAGAAAGTTGATACTACTCTATAAAATTAAAACTAGATAGGTCATGTACTAATCATATAAGAAAATAACCTACTTTAAAATGTAATCCAAATAAACACATAATTTAAAATATAATACAGTAGCACTAAGAACCCAAATCACCTATCTTCACCTCAATGAGAACTTGGGTGACTTGAGATGAAGAATAACAAGAGAGCACTAACAAGTCAGATCCCTCTCATTAGAAACCTCATTATCAATGTAAGAGCAAAGGAAAAAAGTCTAATGGGATTTAATGGCTTATTTGTCACTTATTTCCACAACTTACTTTCCTTACAAGGATCTCTTTCATATACACACATATATTCACTACAAATTCTTATCCATGCAATTTTTCTATCCAGGAATTTCTTACTTTAACATCAGATAAAGGAAATCACTTCAATGGAAAGAAAAAGACAAAAACAGAAACGTATGGTCAGAGGAGGGTTTTGTTTTAAGAAAGGCAAATCCCCTACCGATTTTGCGATGGTGTTCTGGGAGAAGTAAAGGAAAGAAGGAAGGTGAACTACTAGCAGTGGAACTATATCCCTCATCTCTGAGAAAAGGGAGGCTTCACATGGGAAAGAGGGGCTGGAAGCATTCCTGAGTTAGTACGGGTGGAACTTTGGTACTAAATCCTGGGTCCTGGGTAGGAGACTGGGAAATGCTTACTGGGCTATGTTGGCTGGATGAAACAGAAATTACTCAAAGCTTTTCCCAAAAATGTCAAGAATACAAGTTACTGTATGTCTCGACTGTAACCACTAAGGTAGAGAAGTTAGTGAAGGTTGGAAGATTTGCCAAACATTTGCAGAGAGGACCAGAACAAACAGTGGGAAGTTCGCAATCTATCTTAAAGGACACAAAATTAATGAGTTTAATTAAAATTTCAGGAAAGATACTGAAAATACTATTTTAAGCAAAGAAAGATTTAATAAATATTAACCAGTGACTTTTATTCTAGGAAGGTAATGATTAACATAAATAAGACAATCTTTGCTTTTGGAAAGCTTACTATCAGCTGGGAAGAAAAATAAGTACAGAGATGATGACAAAACAGGACAATAAATAATAGAGGTCAGGCCAGCCTGGGTAACACAATGAGACCCTGAGGCAGGAGGATTGCTTGAATCCAGGAGTTTGAGGCTGAAACGAGCAGCGATCCTGCCACTGTACAACTGTCTTCCAGCCTGGGTGACAGAGTTAGACCCTGTCTTTGAGGAAAAAAAAAAAAAAAAAAGAGGTTAGGACACTATCTATGAAACAATATAAAAACATAAGAACACAAAACCCAGCTTGGGGGAAATGAGGGAAAGCTAACTGAAATATATATATAAATAAAAATTTTAGTGAATGTGAAAATAAATTTTATGAAACCACTTGTCACCTCCTCAAACTTTTTTTTTCCTCCATGAAGAAATTATATTCATTCATTATGAACATATATATTTTTTCCACAAATAGCTGTAAGAGCAAAGAGACAAAAAGCCTAAATAACTCTTAGGAGGGATTGGGCCTTACCTCTGAAGTTGCAGGCCCTAACACAATGGCAAACCCACACATAAATATGAGGTGGAGGGGCAGGGGAGAATTAAATCAGTTCCCAAAAAGTAATGGTATCAAGACCCAACTGGGTCTTAAAGAATGAAGCAGGAGTTTACAGGTGACAGATGGTAGCAGCTTGACAGAAGATGAAATGCCAAATGCAAAGGCATGTATTGGCAAAAAGATCTGAAACATCTGAGTGAGTGAAAGAGTGAAATGTTCAAGGGGAGGCACGGGATGAAAGGTGGGGATGAAGGGGCTACGGACATAAGAAACGATGAAAACTGAGGCTACACAGGAGGCCAGAGTTGGATGGCAAAGGGCCTCATATATGCCATGCAATTTTTTTTTAAATTTTTACACAAAAGCAATTGAGATTCCAAAACGGTTTTGTTTTAAATGAGGGTGTAATACTAGGTTTGTGTTTTTTTTTTTTTGAGATGAAGTCTCACTCTGTCGCCAGGCTGGAGTGCAGTGGCATCATCTCAGCTCACGGCAACTTCCGCCTCCCGGGCGATTCTCCTGTCTCAGCCTCCCGAGTAGCTGGGATTACAGGCACCCGCCACCACCCTCGGCTAATTTTTATATTTTTTTAGTAGAGATGGAGTTTCACCGAGTTAACCAGGATAGTCTTGAAGTCTTGACCTCGTGATCCGCCAGCCTAGGCCTCCTAAAGTGCTGGGATCACAGGCGTCAGTCATCTTGCCCGGCCACAAGGTTTGGTTTTATTTTAAGGAATCCAACTCTGGAAATGTGAAGGATGGATCAAAGAGAAATAAGACTGGTGAAGGGGAGACCTCCTGGCCACTGCATATATCTCTGGTATAGTCCAAGTTCCATCTGGTCTGTGAAACCTGACCAGTCCAGCTCTCACTGGCCAGTGCTGCTCCCAATCCCTGCCCCATCCCCCAAAGACAGTGACAGTTCACAATACTATATCATTTAACACAAACTTAGGCACCTGGTAGGTGCCTGAATCTCTGCTGAGGAAATGTGAAATCACTTACATAATTATTACTCTTCTCATGCCACCCACCCTCCACTTTATCATCCCCACAGAGCTGTCAAAATAAGAAATGGGCCCAAGGGAGTCACAAAAGACTGACACAATCCACAGTGTTCTTCCAAGTTTTCACCTGTGCCTCTACTCCTTTGCTCAGACCCCACCTGGCTTTCCGAACGGCCAGTTCAGCCTCGTCTTCCTCCTATTTCATTCTTTCCTTTTTATTTCTATCCATCCTCTAATCTTAATGTACACATATATCTACAAAATAAATATGTTAAAGGTACAGGAAAAGAAAAAAACCCTCATGTTTGCAAGCCACCTTACCCAACTTCTTTTAACTGGTTGTGTTTAGAACAACATCTGAGTCAAGGTTGTTAAAAGATAAGAGTTAATGCTTTCATTTGATTTCAATGTTATCTGAATATTTATTACATGCAAATATCTAACATGTATTTACCCTCCAAATAGTTGGTAATGAAAGATCCATATTAACTATTCACTTACGGTTGGAGCTAAACAATGGGTACACATGGACACAAAGATAGGAACGATAGATACTGGGGATCCTAAAGGGAAGAGGAGGAGATAAGGATGAAACACTACCTAGTGGGTACTATGCTCACTACCTGGGTGACAGGATCAACCATACCCCAAACCTCAACATCAGCCAATATCCCCATTTCAATCTCCTGCACTTCTACCTTCTGAATCTAAAATAAAAGTTGAAATCATTAAAAAAGGATAAAATAAATGTCATTGCCAAAACAGTATTTTTCTTGAGCATTTTAAAAAGTCACATGTAATTAGTCCTCTTACAATCAATTTTCACAACAACACTGTGGGTTGAAAATTATTGTTACTTTAGAGAGAGTAACAGAAGAATGTGAGAAACAGATCTGGAAATTCTACCAACAAATTCTACCAAGCAGCACTTCTCCAAACTTTTCTGACCCTCTTATTATCCTGACAAAAGAACCAGTGAACTACTTATCCCAGTCTGGGTTCCTCCCACTCATCCTATAAAAAGTAAACACACTCCACATCAGAATGGAAAGCATTATTACTACTCTGTAATAAAACGTAAAGACTTAATACAACTTAAAGACTCATTAATACAACGACAACTATACAACTCCAGTTACCGGGAGTGAATTCATTATCTGTTCCTCTTCTGATTCATCAAAGGTGTGCTGTACTGCAGAGTGGTGCTGAAGAACACACGCCAGCAATTAAGATTCCCAGGGGTTTCTAAACATACAGACTCCCATTCATTACTTCCAAAATGCTACTTCAGTAATCAGAAAGCACAATAAAGGATCCAGAGGGGAAGGGACATTGTGGGGAGGAGGAAGAGAGAAACATCAGTGTTTAGTGTAGAAAGGAGGATAAAACAGCCAGGGTTGATCAGCGAGAGATCAGCATACGGTAGGATTAGCAAGGATGCTGGGAGATAGATCTTGAACAATGGTGAAATTTACTTGATTTCAGTAAAGGGCTAAATGTACAAAAGTTAAACTTTAAAGACTTTAAACAGAATGCTTTTAACGAGAGACGACATACTTTAAAAAAAAAAAAAAAAACTACCTTCTGGTATGATACCCTGAATCTAAAGATTTTTAAGTTGCCTAAGGCAAAACTAAGTAATTTTTTAAAACCGCCTTATGTTTTCAGGGTGTTTTTTTTTTTAAAAAAAGAAGCATAATTTCATAAGGTCTGAGAAGCTCGCCAAAACCAAACCTAACTGAATTGCACTTATGTAAACGAAGACTAAGCCACAAGATTCAATGACCCTAAGTAAATACGCTGCAGAAGATTGTTTAAAAATAGAATACACAAAACTACGACAGGAAACAATTCCGGAAGCCGACTGGGTTATCTTCTGGAAACCCAGCTTTCGTGCTTAAAGACAAACTATTCTTCCCCAAACCAAATCTCTCGAACCCTGAACGTTAAGTTCTCACATGTCACTTGCCTATCTGGTGTCTCCACCTCACCTCAATGATAAAAATTGTAAAAGTCTCTTTGAAAACGTCAGGCAGGGACCAGTGTCCAGGGCACGAGGGGTCTGCAGAGGAAGGCGGCATGGAGGGAAGGAGCCCGGGGTGGGGGGCGGCCTGGCAGCGCCGAAGAGAGAAGGAAGGGGTGTCTCTGGGGCCACAGGCGGACCCAGGCTCCCCGAGCCAGGCGCGCCGGGCACGCTGCTTTTGTTGGGCCGGGAACACCGCCCAGCGTGGGGTCCCCGCCCGCGCCCGCCCAGCGCCCCTGGCACTGTGCGCCGTTGAGTCCCCTTGGCGGGCGCCGGTTCCTCCTGCGCCCGGCTCTGACCTCTGCCCACCCGGACTTTGCCCACCCCGGCCCGGCTCGGCCGCAGAGCGGGGCTTTGGCCTGCCGGGCTCCGAGTCTGCATCCCCGATCGCGTCCCCGGCCGCCCGCGCCCCCGCGCCCGGGCCCTCGGGGGCTGCCTCACCTGCATGCCCGGAGCCCCCGGGTCGACCCCCGTGTCCAGGACGGCGATGAGCACCCCACGCCCGTCATACTCCGGGTAGCGGCAGAGGAAGGAGGAGGCTCCGGTCTCTTTCTTCGGCAGGAGACCGTGAAAAGGGAAGGGCTCCTCGGTCGCAGCGGTGGCCATGGACGCAGGATGGAGGACGAGGAAGCGGCAAACTGCCAGGCTGCGCGCGGACTTGAAGCGCGAGGACACCCGGGCGGCCTCGGGCCGGAGGCGGGGGCGAGAGGCGGGGTCGGCCCGCCGCCCACCAATCCCGGCCTGCCAGGGCGCGGTGGCCAATCACGTGCTGCTACGTAAGCCAACAGCGCCGCTCTCAGGAGCCGGGCCCGCGTATTGCCCGGGCTGCAGCGAAAGAGGCGGAGTCTGAGGACAAAACTGGAGGGTTTGGTTCTCGAACCTGGGCTCTTAAAGAGGCCGGCATTTGGGATTTTTAGGTAGCAGCGGGCCTCCAAGCTAACAGTCCTGATGTCCTGGACCGATACACTCTCCGAGAGACGGGCAAGGAGATGGACCGCCAGCCAGGAATAGTGGGAACCCTCCGTTGGGCAAACGATGGTTTCCGAACTTAAGGTTGTGGATGAAACTTTTTGGTGCGGCTGCTACAGGGGCCCCAGCCCCGGGGTGCTGACCCGAGGCAAGGGAGCTGGCGCAAGCATGCTTAGCCCCTAAGAGCCTGCGGGTGTCGGTGAAAGCACCGGGCATGATTTTGGAAGGTCGTAGGTTCAGGGGTGTTGGTTTTGGGTTCCCCTGGGTTATGCCTCTGATGGGAGTGGGGTGGGAAGGGGGAGCAATAGGGTGGGGTCAGGCAGTAGTTTGAGTCAACAGGAAGTGGGTTGTTGGCCATTCCGTCGCCTTTGTAGCCAGTAACAAAGCACGAGACTGAAATGCGCCCCTCCTATCCTCTTTGCTTATCCTTAGCTTCCGGGATTTCTGAAAAACATTTTTTTTTTCTTCTTACGCTGAAGTTTCTGACTGCACCTTACGGCTTTCCACTCAATTCTAGAGCCATAATTTGTAGTTTTCCAAATTCACAGTGCCTGCCGTCAGTGGTCCTCTAATGATCTTTATGTCTGTGCTCATGCCAGGGTAATCTTGGCCTTTTATTGTGCCAAAGCCTCTTTGGCAATCTGGTGAGGCCTATTTCTCAGAGCAGTGTTTTAAAATGCATATAACGAAATATATAGGATTACCAAGGAAATAAATTATGTTTAAATACAGTTATCAGAAATATTAAGGGCAATTTTGTTGTATAGCAATAGCTTACATGTGTGTATATAGTTATCGGTGTGCTTCTTTTGCATTACATAACAGGAGCTAGAACCAAGGCTGATAAACTAGTAACTTCCAAATAGTGAAGAATATAATTATTTGGAGACAGCGGTAACAACTCCACTATGATGAACTATTTTTTATTCATAATATAACAGCAAATACTACCCTGGTTATTGCCCATATTTATACTTGATGGGAAAAAAATTAAGAGGTTTATGTCTTTTATCTACAAAAGTTTTTGAATCCCTTGGATTCTGTCTATGGACCCCAAGTTAATACCTGGTATAAAGAAAAGCCTTATACATGTGGGTTTCCAACCCACAGAATTTCAGAGATCCTTCATGAAGTCTCAAAAATTATTCTCATCGCTATGTAATGGTTTCAGCTGATTCCTTGATCGTTTATTCAGCCCGTAAGTCTTAGAGAAAGAAGCATGTTCTCTTTAGTGCAGAGGAAAAAGAGAAAAGTGGAATGTTTTAATTTTTTATTCTTCCTCCCAACTGTTAACATTACTTCTAGAAAATAATTTCAGATTAACACAAAGGAAAACACAATGACAAACTCTCAGAAGACATTCAGTATAGAGCTTATAGTGACAGAATAGAATGACTCCCAGTTTCAAATGAGCCATAGTCCAATCACTTCATTTTACAGATGAAGAAACAAAGCGAACTACTGTGATGGATTACGAAACAGGTCAATGAAAACACTGGATTTGTCTTCTCACAATCTTTCCCCAGTCTGTTCTACCACACCACGTGCATGCCTTTGCCAGAATATCACCTAATGAATAAATGGGAAAGGAACAGTTCATTATGAAACCTAAGTGGCAGACTTTTTATTAGCCTGCTTTGTAACAATGTTCTTTAGATTTTTCTTTTCTGTTGCCCAGGCTGGAGTGCAGTGTCATAATCTTGGGTTACTGCAACCTCCGCCTCCCAGGTTCAAGCAGTTCTGCCGCAGCCTCCCAAGTAGCTGGGATTACAGGTGCGTGCCACCGTGCCCAGCTAATTTTTGTATTTTTAGTAGAGATGGGGTTTCCCCATGTTGGCCAGGCTGGTCTTGAACTCCTGACCTTAGGTAATCTGCCCACCTCATCCTCCCAAGGTACTGGGATTATAGGCATGAGGCACTGTGATGGGCCAGATTTTTCTTTTTTTTTTTTGCTTGCATATCCCATGAACAGGTTTTTTTTTTTTTTAAAGTATGTATCCCTTTGTACAGTTGTAAAATGAAGTCTAAATTTGTCATAAGTTTTAAACATTATAAAGGATGTAATTTCTGACATAGTATAAATATCGTCATTCTTTAATGAAACTTTAACATTTTTTCGTGTAAATATACCCAGTTGAATGTAACTGATACCTACAATCAACTATTTATAAAATATCTGAACATTTAAAATCAGTGAGACATTTTACCTTGCTGTTTCTCCTGCAACTTTTTTCCATTCTATACAGAATTTCCCCCCAATGTAATTCTCATTTATAATGGAAAGGCATATGGATAATTTATTATCATCTGCAATAAAAATATATTATTTCAAAATTTTTTCCTGAAAGAAAAATGTTAAACTTATTCTTTTGGTTTATCTTTCAGTTATTACTAAATTGATTAAAACAACATGAGTAAGTCTTAAGCTTTGATTAAAAATTATAGGACAAAAATTTTTTATTGAAAAAACAGCTTTTAAAAAGATGCTTGGCATAAATAAGTCATGCTTCCATTAATGACAGGACTAGTTACAAGGACAAGATTTGTATGTCTGTGTCTCTTGTAAAATTGAATCATCAGTTCTTAAGAAGCAAAATCAGGATATCAAAGTATTACATAATATGCCCAGAACGTGATGTGAACAAAATTCAGAACTACGTTGAAACTCCCATTTTAAGAACCACTCGTGTGACAAATGTCATATTTTGCTATATAACCTTTGCTTAAATTGGTGAAAAGATGGATTTAATGAGACACATGAAAACTGGTTTAACCTAGCACACAGCAGAGCGAGCATATGCTGTTATACTTTGGAAGAGACGGATTTAATGAGACAGGTGAAAAGTGGTTTAAACTAACACACACAGAGCATATGCTGTTATGCTTTCTTTGACGTTTGTTCCCTAGCCCTTGTTCCTCGTAATAGATTCTGGGATATTTCAAAAATGCTGTAACTTTTTTTGCTAATTGCTATCTTAATAAAAATTGTTCTTGATTAAAAAAAGATACATAGGATTGGTTATTGGGCTTTGATTTTAAATAAAGTTTTACTGACAGTATTCAAATTGTCACTTTATTTGATGCCCCAGAGGCTGTTACACCTCCAGATGATATACATAATAGTAAGATTTGGGATGTGTTCCTTTTCCTAAAAAGTGGGAGACCCAGCAGTGAAATAGGTGCAATGCAAAAGAGAATCATGTCTTTCCACCCCAGGCACACCCTCAGGCAGATAAGCTTAGAAAAAAGCGGATGACGTGACTTCAGGCATCTAGAAATTGATTTCTTCAAAGCTATCCATAACCTTGTACCAGTTTGAAACCCACTATTTTATATAACCTCTGAAATCATTTTAACTCAATACAGTCATTTAGTGTTTGTCTTCAAGCCAAATATTGTACATATTACATGTGCTTACATGTTTTTCTTCTTTGATTTCATGACATTCTCACTGGGGGGAATCTCTAATGCTAAGTAAGTCAGTTTGAGTGACAGTTCATTGGATATTGGAAACAAGTAGAGAAACATGAATAATCGGTGATAATAGATAATAATAAAACAAGGGCTTAGACATAGGAGGAGGAGAGGAAAAAAGTCAGTAGGCCTAGGCGTCCGTCACGTTATGGAGGGTAAAGTATTTATTAATAATAGGCTGGACGCACAGCAGCAGCTTCTGCCACTCAGCATTGTTCAAAGCACGAAGTGCTGAGTCATATATTCTTTCTATCATCTTCCCCATTTGAGGCTGCAATCCAAGGCACAGGTGCAGTGGAAGCCAATAGCTTTCTATGAATCGCCTTTGCAACTATTGCTTTATCCTATTGTTTAGAGAATATTTAAAAATTTAATTTCCCTAAACTCTAGAGATTGCGTAAGCATCCGACACGTAGCAGCGGCTGGGCTTTGAAATCTTCCTCAGCGATGCAGCGAGGCCGCACCTCCCATGGCGGCTCCCAGCCCGTGATTGATGCGGGAGGGATGCTAGACTGGATGTGTTCTGGGAGGTGGGGAACTTCGTGGACGGCTGTCTCAGGCTCCAGGACTCCCCAACCGACTTTGCCAAGTTGGACTGCGTGGTGGTCCAGGGCGCTTCCACTCAGCCTTCTCTGCCTCTCCCCCTTACCCAGAGTCAGACTTGCATCGTGGCCTTGATGCCTCTCCCAGCCTTCTGTGGACCCTTGATTACCTGACCTCTCGCAGGCACTAACGTATATCCTTGCTCCTTAGAACCCGTCTGCTCCCCCCAGGACCCCAAACTAAAATAGCTCACCCCAAGAAACACGTTTGATGCCTAAAGCTTAGCCACTGCTGCCCCCCAAAGGCAAAAGCCGTTGTTACCATTTCTAGCAAAAAACTGAGTCCAAAAGTCAGGGCGACCTGATGAGCAAAGCTTAAGTCACAAGACTGTGCTTGGCTGTATGGAAGCCTGCGAGATCAGTAGTTCTGATCTCTTATATGGAGAGCAGGACTGAAAATGTGGGAAATTCTATGAACATAGGAAGATTTTCCAATGATGCCAAGAAATCATGGCAAATATCCACTACGCTGACATGTATATCTACAAACTAAACTATACAACATCAAATTACAAGTACTTGAGCCTCTAGTAATAAAGTGTTAAACTAAGCAATTTGGACCAGGCCTTCTGGTGAAAGTGAGAAAAAACTGGGCAATGTATGAAAATATCTGCTTGAAAGATACCTTCCTGAAGGATCAGAGACCTAACAGGGTGGTGAAGAATTTATGTAAAAGACATCAATTCAGAGACTTAAGCTTAATATTTGAGACAGCTTTGCCTTTCAGGGCTTTTGCCAGTGCGTAAAGAGGTAGCTGAGAGACAGATTTTTTTTATAGCATCCCAGGGCTGTGGGTTCAAGAGGCTTCCAAGAGCCTGTGGAGGCCAGAGCCTGCCAAGCATGGGAACAGTCATGGAAAACCTCCTATATTTTGGGTTGAGACTGCAAAGTCCACACCCCACAAGTAGGAATGAATTGAAAGTAAACTTAGACTAGCCCTCAGAGGGATATCACATTATAAATAATATTATTAAGTCCTGAACTTGGATCAAGGTGATTATTCTCAATGTTATATGGTCATTGGAATCGTCTGGAGAACCTTAAAAATATTGCTATTTGAGCCCACGGATTCCCAGAATTCCAGATATTCTGATTTAATTGGTCTGGGTTTTCACCTGGTCATTGGAGTATTTTATTTCTACCCAGCTTATTCTAATGGGTAGCCAAGGCTGAAACCCACTCAGCTGGTGCTGCCTGGCAGAAGCAAAACTCTTTAAAATACCTACATTTACTCCATTCAGGAAGATAAAGAGATACTTGAGCATTTGGGCTGAAAATCAGAAACTTAAAAAAGACATAGCCCATTTAGAAAGAGCCAAATAAAAATTTTAGAACTGAAAAATACAAAAGCAAAACAAAATTAAGAACTCAGTGAACGAGTTTCATAGTTACTGTCATTTAGCCAAAGAGAATTATAGATTGGAAGAAAATACTAAAATGTATCTGGATAAATAAAAGGATGCAAAACGGAAGAGATGAAAAGAATAATAGATGTAGTAGGGGAAGTTCTAACAAGCTTTCAGGAAATGAGAAAGAAAATGCTTTAGAAGCAATATCTGAAGAGACAATTTATGAAAATTTTCCAAATTGGTGAAAGCCTATATATTCAAAAAGTCCAATGGCCCTGAAGCAAGATAAATTTAAAAATTTAAAAATGTCTAGGGACATCATAGTAAAAACAAAAAAAATGAAAAGGCAAGAATAGCTAGAGAAAAAAGATTACTTTCAAAGGAGCAGCAATTGATTGACAACTGAATTCTCAACAGAAATGAAGAAAACCATGAGACAGTGAGTTGACAGCTCCCCCATGCTGAAAGTAAATAATTGCCAACCCGGAATTCTGTACCTAATGAAAACATTCTTCAGGAATGAGAATGTAATCAAGACATCTTCAGAGACAAAAGGCCGAGGCAATGTGTCACCAGAAAGGCAGCAATCAATAAATGCTAAAGGTATTCTTTAGGCAAAAGAAAAATGGGCTGGATGCAGTGGCTCACACTTGAAATCCCAGCACTTTGGGAGGCTGAGGTGGTTGGATCACCTGAGGTCAGGAGTTCGAGACCAGCTTGGCCAACATGGTGAAACTCCATCTTTACAAAAATTAGCCAGGCATGATGGGGGGTACCTGTAATCACAGCTACTTAGGAAGCTGAGGCAGGAGAATCGCTTGAATCCAGGAGGTGGAGGTTGCAGTGAGCTGAGATTGCGTCAGTGCACCCTAGCCTGGGTGACTGAGTGAGACTCCGTCTCAAAAAAAAAAAAAAAAAAGACCCAGAAAAAGCTATATCAAATTTGAATCAATTTCAAAGTGATCCATCCTGGCCAACATGGTGAAACCCCGTCTCTACTAAAAGTACAAAAAATTAGCTGGGCGTGGTGGTGCGTGTCTGTAGTCCCAGCTACTCGGGAGGAGGCGGAGGCAGAAGAATTTCTTGAAACTGGAAAACGGAAGTTGCAGTGAGCCGGGATCCTGCCACTGCACTCCAGCCTGGCGATAGAGCAAGACTCTGTCTCAAAAAAACAAAAAAAAACAAAAAACAAAAATCAAAGTGGTGTTCTTTATTGTCAGTTAATTCAAGAAAGTTTTTAATATGCCTTACCAAGCCAGAGACGGGGAGATGTACTTTTAGCATAATAGGGCTAGCATTATTACTTTACACAAAAAAGAGCCAAAGTTACATAAATAGAAGAAATGTGATTTTTTCATATAGGAAAAGTAGGTGCTTTTGAAAGGAAATTAATACTCGGAATGGTAAGATGTGTTTAATTTCAGATATCTCACAAAACACAGTGAACATCTCTCACCATTTCCCTCTCATCTGTGGGACCAGAGCTGCTTTCTCTCCCTTTCTCCCCAACAGCTCTGAACAACTGTCCCAGGGACCAGAGGCTCACCCTTCCCTCTGCAGAACAAGTAGAAACTGGGCAGAACAGTAAAGCCATTTACTTCCAGAGGACACTAGAAACTGTAGGTTTAAACACATAAGAGAATGATGTGGCCGATGGCCTTGATTATTTGTGTAGGGCAGGTGGTATGTACCGGGAAACACAGAGCAGGGGCTCAGGCAGGGGCTTCCCTTTGTGGGCAGCACAAACAGATGAGAGCTCAATCCTGGGCAAGAGGCCCAATTCTATGCTCCTCTCTGTTGCCTTCTCCAGCTGTGAGACAGTCACTGGAATTCTCAGTAAATAACTGGCTTTCAGTAAATAAATAACTGGAATTCTCAGTAAATAACTGGCTTTCAGTAAATAATCAGGAAATAAGTCCTGCCAGTCTGTCTCCCACCTCATAGATACTCTATTACCAATGTTTCACTAGAATAAAAACAAAGTGTACATCAGTGAGGTTGTGGTGGCAATCAGGACCACCCAAATGGTCCTGTGTGTCCACCCACAGGACCTCTGTGTCAATCAAGGATAGTCCAGGCTATGCTGTGGCAGAGCACAAGTCCAGATTCCGGCGAGCTAAAAGACATTGCCCATGTCTACTCATGCAGCATCTCCACTCCCAGTTGGCTGAGAGCTCTGCTCCAAGTTGTCATACCCTTGGATCCAGGTTGAAGGGCTGCAGTGTCTGGAATGTGGCTGGTCACAACGGCAGGAGAAACAAGAACGTGGGAAACATGCATCAGCTTTCAGAGCTTCCATTGCTTCTGCTCACATTTCATTAACCAAAGCAAGTTTCATGGCCAAGGCCAAGTTCAAGGAGGCAGAAAAGTGCAGTTCTATCACGTGCCCGTGGGAACAGTCTTAATCCATTCAGGCTGCTATAACAAAATATCATAAACTGAGTGTCTTGTAAATAATAGAAATTTATTTCTCACAGTTTTGGAGGCTGGGACATCCAAGAGCAAGTTGCAGGCAAATCCAGTCTGGTGAAGGCACATTTTCTGGTTCATAGACAGCTGTCTTTTCACTGTGTCCTCACAGGAAGCGGGAAGAGAGGAACCTGGAGCTTCTTTCATAGGGGTGCTAATCCCATTCATGAGGGCTCCACCTTCAAATAACATCACTTTGGGGGATTAGGTTTCAACCCATGAATTTTAAAGGAACATATATGCAGTCCATGGCAGGAGCAATAACTTGGACATTTGGGTGATCATGATTGCCACCACACCCTCGCTGATGTCCACTTTGTTTTCATTCTAGTGAAACATTGGTAATGGAGTATCTATGAGGTGGGAGATAGACTGGCAGGACTTATTTCCTGGTCCCAATGAATGAGATGAAGAGACAGGTAGGAACCAGCAGATGACAAAAGTGATCCCTAGCTGCCCTCATTGCTCATTAACATAAAAACAGTCCCAGCAGTGCCATGACAGTTCACAAATGCCATGGCAACGACCCAAAAGCTACACCTCTTTCCATGGCAACTACCTGGAAGTTACCTCCCCTTTCCTAAAACGTTCTAAATAACCCAACCCTCAATTTGCATTAACCCACCCCTTAATTTGCATGCAATTATAAGTGGGTATAAGTGAGTATAAACACAGTTTAGAGAGCCCATATAATCCTCATTCTGGGTGCACTGCAAGGAGCAGTACCGTTCAATAAAATGTTGCTAACATGACCGGCTTGCCCTGGAATTCTTTCCCATGTGAAGCCAAGAATCCTCCCAGGCTAATCCACAATTTTGTGCTCTCGTGTCCTGCATCATCTTCAACAGGAAGTGTCCCCCCTCCATGGTTAGTGTCCTTGTGTGAATTGCTAGACCGACAGTGGGAGTCCTCTACTCATGGATAACCCTCTGGATAGAGAAAACTCTGCGGCAACTACCCCAGGTCATCTGAGAGTCCTATCTTCCAAACTGTATCCCACCTAGCACAAGAGTGCTTCAGAAATAGTGGCTGAACTACGCCATGTCCTCCCTGGCCACAGAATTGTGTTCTACAATACCCAGTGATTTCTCACACCACCTCTAACTCAGAACAGGTTCTCAAATCTTTGTGCATTTGCCCAATTTGTTTTAATATCAAATATTTACACTATTTGGTAATTACTAACTGCGTAGCCTAAGTTTATTACTTTGGTATTCTTATGAGTGAGAAAAGAAAAATAATACAGAAACAGGATAACGTTATGTGTTGTAGTATCACGGAGAGATAGGAATGGCCAAGAAACATTGCAGCTTGAAGAGTGTAAAGTTATGTAGACTTAAATTGGGCATACGGACTTCCAGAAATGTCATATGCATACAAAGAATATGATGCATATATTTCCTCTTTTCTTTTTTACACAAATTGTAGTATACTATACTCACTGTCTGCACTTTATTTTTTTCTTTGTTTTTTGCTTCACAACATTCCTTGATGAATATTATTAGTACGTAGATTTTTATTCTTTCTTTTAAATCATGCATACTATTAATTTGTTTGGCTATATTGGTTTATTTAACTCTATGGGTTTGTTTTTAAATTTCTTGGGAAGCTAGAAATGGATACTTTCTTGCAAGTACAGTTGTTTCCAAAACATAGCCTTTTGGGTAATAAAAATCTTCATTTACTTTAGTTCTGACAAAGTCAAATGCCTGTATGCAGCTTATATAAGTTCCACTCCCATCCTTAGAGGCATTCAACCCACAGTCCCTGCTAAGTGGGCAGGAAGAATGTAACCCACTTACCTTCTGGCCGTAGACGATGGACCAGGAGTAGAGTCCTGACCTGAGGCAGAGGAGCAAATGAGTATGTAGTGTGTGATGGGGGCTTAGAGTGAGCTTCTGGTCCAATCAGCTTCCACTTTTAGGTTGAAAGGTGGTTCCTTTCTATCCTTACATTTGACATTTTTATTTGACATCACTTGAAATTTTTTCTTACTTAAAGGAGCTTTCGCTAGAACAGGGCATATAGTACTTGTTTTGCTTCAATTTCTGATGTATATTAAACAACAAAAACATTCTCTCGCTGAATTCTATGACAATGAACCATGCTGAGGATGGCAGATGAAATCAGACAATGAAGCCATTGTTCAAGGTGTAGTTCCTACCCTGTAGTCCTTCACTCGATGGGCTTATGCCTGGACCTGCCTACCTGGGACTGTTGTCATTTGTGGCACCTGCATGAGATTTCACAAAACCTGTCCATCTGCCCACACTTGGAGTGCCAGAAATACTTACTAGGTTTAGGATTCCAGTTAAAGGCAAATCTCAGTGATGATCCCCAGCATCCTGGATGGAACAAGATAAGCCAACAATATTGTAGCAAAAGCATTTGGCCAAGTGTTAAAGGGTTTTGTCTTCTAGGTCTAGTTCTGCCACTAATTAGCTGCCTGACCTTTAGCAAGGCCTCTGTTTCTTCTGCCATAAATCTGGAAGTTATGTGAGAGTTAAATGAGACTGGGCATGGTGTCTCACACCTGTAATCCCAGCACTTTGGGAGGGTGAGCCAGGCAGATCACTTGAGATCAGGAGTTCAAGACCAGCCTCGCCAATATGGTGAAACCCCATCTCTACTAAAAATACAAAAATGGGTGTGGTGGTGCACACCTGTAATCCCAGCTACTAGGGAGGCTGAGGCATGAGAATCGCTTGGAACCAGGAGGCAGAGGTTTCAGTGAGCAGAGATTGTGCCACTGCACGCTAGCCTGAGTGACAGAGCAAGACTCTCAAAAAAAAAAAAGAGTTAAATGAGAAAAAATGGCTTCCATAGTGCTGATAACTATTTGCTATTATTAGAATGTGGCTGTATGTAGTAGAGACTCAGTAAACAGAACGGAAACTGGTCAGATTTAACATTCCATCACCTCAAGTTTCTAGAATCTAATTTTTAAAATAACAGACACGTCTGATCTTGCGGTACTATTCTTTTTTTCTTTAATAAAATAGTGACAAATGGAGAACTGCTTATAAAAATCACTCTGTGGGCTTGTGCAGTGGCTCATGCCTGTAATCCCAGCATTTTGGGAGGCCAAGGGGGGTGTGGATCACCTGAGATCAGGAGTTCAAGACTAGCCTGGCCAACATGGTGAAACTCCGTCTCTACTAAAAATTCAAAAATTCAGCTGAGTGTGGTGGCGGGCACTTGTAAGGAGAGGCTGAGGCGGGAGAATCGCTTGAACCTGAGAGGCGGAAGTTGCAGTGAGCAGATATTGCACCACTGTGCTCCAGCCTGGGCAACAAGAGCGAAATTCTGGCTCAAAAAAAAATCACTTTGCATGTGTATTCATGTGAAGTGGGGTGATCACATTTTGAGGTGCCAGACAGAATTCTCTGGAGTCTTCTAAAATTGACTGTAAATAATCATTTAGAATGAGCCAATGTCCAATAAACTCATATAGCTTTTTAAAGGTGTTTTGGGGGTGGTTTGAGGAATATAAAAAGAAATTAGGGAGACGGTGGGAAGGAAAGAGAGGCTTTATAAAAAATTAAAATCTTTTTTTATTAATTGATTTTTTTGAAGATTTTGAATATTTTTAAAACAAAATGTTTAACAAAATTACACTATACATGCATGTGTGTATATAGTATACAATGTATAAAATACTTATACTCACATTTACACATGCACACACAGACTCCATACACACATTAAAATCAGGATGTGCAGGTATCTATTACTTGAATACTAAGAAAAATATTTCCTCAATCAGTGTCTCCAACCCTGCCCAAAGATCTGAATCACTCAGCACTCTTGCTAAAATACAGTTTACCTGGGGTTCTGCTTCAGACCTACGGAATCAGAAGCTCTAGTAGAAATGTATAATAATTTGTGTTTTAAACAAAGATCCTGGGTGACTCTCGTCATCAGGAAGTTTGGAGAACACTGAGCTAAACCGTATTTATTTGTGGTACTTAGTTCTGGTATAGCGCTACAGTACAGAGAATTAAAACTGGGAAGTTTCTCTAAGATATTTTTATTCCACAGGGCAATGTGCCAGTTGTCAGCTTCCTGCCTCTCCTCTTCAAATGTACCTTCGCTGCTCTGCTTTTGATACTGGAGCTGGACCCTGTAAACTTGTCTCCCTTCCCAGATGGCACAAGGTTAAGCTTTGCTCATTTTTGACATGTGTTTTCTCTAATTTTCTTAAGAACCTGCCAGGATGAGGTTCAGCTTTGAAACTGTTCGAGGGCCTCCACACTGCTGACTCATCTTTTTAATTGGCCATTGTTTGTAGCATTTGACACAGCTGAGCGGGGCTTCTTCCTCGAGAGACTGTCTTTGGTTTTGAGAACACAGCTGCTGTCTTTCTGTTTCGTGGTTTCAGCCTCCTTGGCTAGTTCCTCCTTTGTTTTCTGACCTCTGAATGTCCGCAGGCTCTAGGACTCAGTCCTTGAACCGCTTCTCTTTTCTACCTACACGTACCCCCTTGATGATGAAATCTAACTGCATGGCTCTGAGGACCATCAGCATTCTGAAGATTCTAAAACGTGAGTCTCCAGTTCAACCTCTCTCCTACATTCTAACTGCCTGTTTGATATTTCCGCTTGGATGTCTAATAAGAATATCACATTTTACATGCTCCAAACTTAACTGCTTGTCTTCCCCAGATCTGTTTTTCTTCTAGTATTCCTCTTCTCAGTGGCAGGAAACTTTTAAGCTTCTAGTTGCTCAGGCCAAAAATCTTGTCTCCTCACTCTGTTGCCATCCATCCAATCCAACTGCAAAACCTGCTGGCTCGATCTTCAAAAACGCTCAGACTCTGATTACTTTTCATCACCGCCACTGCTAACGTTTTCATCCAAGCCAACATGATCATTTGTCTGCATTATACAGGAGCCTTCCATATCGGGATAGGCTGGGTTATGATGCAATTAAAATGACCCCCAATCTCAATGGCTCCCAACCATGTATTCTCTCTCTCCAGTATGCTCATCAGGGATTTATTCCCTGACGTCTTCTGTCCAGGCTCTGGCTCATGGAGCAGCTGTAGACTAAAACATTGCTAGATGACCACGTGGTTAATGGAAAACAGGGCATAGTCAATGATACACTGCTCTGAACACTCTGCCTGGATGTCAAACATGTCCCTTCTGCTTCCATTTCATTGGTGAAAGCATGGACATACCCGTTCAATGTGACAGGGAGGTACAGCTAATTCTTGTTAGTCATGGTAGTTATATTCTATAAGGTTGCAGCAAACACTGAATTAGCAAATTCTGAACCATTCCTAGCTCCTATGCTAGGAAATACAGGACAAGGGTCCTGTGAGCTTCTGGCTGAAACATTTTTGTCAACTGAAATGCCATTCTATTAGGTAGGTTTATTTGTCAATTTCTTTGTAAAACAAGCCAGTCTTACTGGTGTTCAAAACCTGCTCTTCTACACAACCCTTTTCCTATATAACACTTAGCAGGTGTTTGCTTTTATACTGAGGGAGTTGAAAAGCTCTCAGCCTTATCCTGGGACTGAATCAGTGGTGGCTTCTTGTTCCACAAGGTTAGGGGAGACTATAAGGAAATAAAAGTTATTTGGAAAAATCTGAGTGGCATTGCTTTGTGTGTTGTGATGGGGAGAGGACTGAAGGGAAATGCGAAGGCCCTTCACACCCTCCTTCTCACCTCAGACTGTGTCCTGGAGCCCCGGGCAGAGAAGCCCCACTCACAGGTCTCCCTCTTGGGATTACTGGAGGCCGTGTGGTGATGGAGAATGACAAATAAGAAGAGCAAGCCGCCCGGCGTGTTGGTGAAGACAGTTAGCTGCACTGTTGCGGTTGTTCTGGTCAGCTTGGCTGGGCACTGACACTGTCTGAACACACATTGGAGACAGGAAACCTGGACAGCATCGCTGTAGACCAATTGAGTCCCAAGTGAGGCAGTTTGGCCTCGTGGCCCAATCAGAATGGCCTCTCCAGCTCTGCTATCTCATCTGCTCCAGCACAGGTTTTAAAAATTCTTCCTCAGCCTCTTAATCTGCAGACCCTGCCTCGGCTGCAAGTTTAACATCTCACGCCATCTGGCCTTTTGAATGAAAAATGAGTGAGCCAGCCAGTAGCTGAGAAAGGTTGAACATTTCCTTCTCCTAAGGAATGTAACATGAATGTCTTTGGCTTTCAGCCTGGAAACAATGCTGTCGGCATGCTTTTTAAATCAGTGGTTATCTCATCAATCCATCTTTTCCATAGTGATATGGTTTGGCTCCCCACCCAAATCTCATATTGAATTGGAATCCCCACATGTTGAGGGAGGGACCTGGTGGGAGGTGACTGGATCATGGGGGCAGTTTCTCCCATCCTGTTCTTATGATAGTGAGTGAGTTCTCAAGAGATATGATGGCTTAAAAGTGTGGTACTTCCTCCCGCTCCAATTCCTGCCACCATGTAACGTGCTTTGCTTCCTCTTAGTCTTCTGCCATGACTGTAAGTTTCCTGAGGCCTTCCCAGCCCCGTGGAACTGGGAGTCAATTAAACCTCTTTTCTTTATAAATTACCCAGTCTCAGGTAGTTCTTTATAGCAGTGTGAAAATGAACTAAGACACACAGGTTTATCATACACTGTTGATGTAACTCCAGCACTTTCTGGAGTGGCCTTGTATACAGGCTGATGAATTTCCCTTCCTTTTTCTGGATGTACCATACTGTTGATTCACTAATATTGAAGTCACGGCCAACAGCTCTGAACTCATGCCCGAATGAAGTTTCTCTGTGGATTTTCATCACAGTCTTCTTGTGCTTAAGAACGCTAGGCAGCACTTCTCCTTGGGGGCCATTTTAAAAAGCACAATTACCAACAAAAGTGCAAAAAACATGCCAAAAAAAAAAAAGCTTGGCATTAAATAGAACTTGAAAAATATGTGGATTGTTTTCCTACTTTCCTTTTTGGAGAGCTTGTTGTGAGTGTATAGGAATGCAACTGTGGTTGCCATGAGGCTTGCATACAAACGGTCTCAGAGTTGTAACAACCTATTTTGAGCTGCTAACACCTTGACTTGAATTGCACGCGAAAGTTCTATGTGTTTACTTCCCCTACCTTATTTTATTGATTTCAGAGTGTATTTTTATATTGTGTACCTATGAGCAAGGTTTTGTGGTTATAGTTATTCTTAATACTTTTGTCCTTTAACTTTAATACTAGAGTTAAAAGTGGTTTACACAGGGCCTTGTGACGGAGATCACAGCTGGGATTCAGACAGGCACCTCTGCATTTGTGATGCTAATATAAGTGAAGGAAAGAGAGTGATGATGGGCAGCAGGTGGTCTACTACAGAGACAGAAGGGAGAGGGGAGAACCAATCTTGCAGGTTACATTGAGCCTTGCTCAGAGTGGAGGTGGTGGGGGTGATTTGGCCCGTGGATCCCTGATGTGTGCCCATGTTGAAGAATTGGATTCCTCCACTGTCCTGTCAGAGTAGCCAAGGAAGGCCTTCCGCTTCCAGTGGGAATGCGACATGATGACCTTTACAGTTCCGTCTAACTTTCAGAGGTTGCACACTGCCGTGGTTAAGTACACAGAGTGGAGCTAGCCTGGATGGGTTTGAGTCCTGGCTCTGTCACCTATCAGCTCTGTGATGTGGGGCCAGTGACTTAACATTTCTGTGCCTCGGTTTCCTCATCTAGAAAAAAATAGAGTTGCTCATCTAACAATAATATCAATTTCATAGGTATGCTGCAAAAATTAAATGACTTCGTATAAAATATGTAGAACTATTCCTGGCACATAATGAGAGCCAGAAAAGTGTTTGCCTTTTTGCTTAAATGGCTGTGATATTTACAACTGGCCACAGTTGATAGTTAACTGCAAATCTGCATGTTGTGAAGAAGCGTGCTGTCCTGATAGTAAATTTCAAAATATGTGTTCACCTTTACAATTATAATTCCACTAAAATTATCATGAGCAGGAGTACTCATTTCTTTATTCTTTTATTGATATAAAATTTGATCCAATATTTATTTTGTGTGTATGATTAAATCCTAGAAAATATGTCTTAAATGCAATTCATTATTTTTTTTACAATAGCATTGGTTTTGCAATAGTGCCACCTTGTGGTTGAATTCCTTCTTTACAAGCCAGCATCTTGTCTAGCATCCTACTGCGCTTGGTAAATTGTGATTTTGTTCTAGGAGATACTTGAATGAGGCATGGTAAACCAGTCCCAGCAGACCACTCCTGAAGACGCTGGCTTGATATGTGATGGAAGATGAAAAAGCATACAGAATGAAGGACTACACAGAGAAAACAGAACAGAGAAGTTAAGCCAAGCATATAAACAAACCAAGAGTGTGGATCGGAATGCTGTTTTCTTTGGACTAATCAATGCTCCTTTGGAAAGATACAATGAAGCTGAATAAGTTGCAGAAAAGGTCAAATAAAATGATTGTGTCCAAAAGTATAGTCTGGAACAAACAGAGCAATGCAGTGTTTCATGACTGTTCTGGAAAAGTAATTATATTGTGGGGTGAAGGAGACTCTCAAAGTCAAAAGTTATGAAAGATAAAGCCACACGACAAATTATAGCAAATTTGGGGACATATTAGGGTGAAGGGAGAAGGAAAATAAAGTGTGAACATACTATATAGTAGGTATTTTACCTATATGATCTAAATTTAATTATCTAGACAACCATGCCTTACAATTGGTCTTATCATCCTTTCAGATATCAGAAAACAGAAGCTCAAAAAGTTAAGTATCTTGCTGGGCGCCGTGGCTCATGACTGTGATTCCAGCACTTTGGGAGGTAAAGGTGGGCAGCTCACCTGAGATCAGGAGTTCGAGACCGGTCTGGCAAAACCCCATCTCTACTAAAAATACGAAAATTAGCTGGGCTTGGTGGTGGGCACCTGTAATCCCAGCTACTCCGGAGGCTGAGGCAGGGAGAACTGCTTGAACCTAGGAAAGTTAAGTATCTCAGTCAATTTTATAGAATAACTGACAACTGTGTCTTTGACTCCAAAGGCCATGCTCATGCCAATGTACCATATGTTCCCCCATTTTCATTTTATTTTAATTAACTACACAATTTATTTATTTTGAGACAAGATCTTGCTCTGTTGCCCAGGCTGGAGTTCAGGGGTGCAGTACTAGCTCACTGCACCCTCAAACTACTAAGCTCAAGTGATCCTCCTGCCTCAGCCTCGCAAGTAACTGGGACTACGCCACCGGGCCTGGTTAATTTATTTTATTTTTTTTTGTTGAGATGAGGGTCTCGCTTTGTTACCCAGGCTAATCTCAAACTCCTGGCTTCAAGTGATCTTCCCACCTTGGCCTTCCAAAGTGTTGGGATTACAGGCATGAGCCACCATGCCTGACCTATTTTACTATTATTTTTAAATTTTTAGACAAAGAAGAAAAAAGAGGTAATATGAGCTAATATTCTTTCAGCATTTACTTTGTACCATGCACTGTACTAAATTCTTTTACATTTGTGGTCTCAGTTACATTTATTTATTTATTTATTTATGGAGACAGGGTGTTAACTCTGTCACCCAGACTGGAGTGCAGTGGCACCGTCTTGGCTCATTGCAATCTCCACCTCCCGGGTTCAAGCAATTCTCCCATTTCAGCCTCCCGAGTAGCTGGGACTGCAGGCAGATGCCACCGTGCCCAACTAATTAAAAAATTTTTTTTGGTAGAGATGAGGTCTAGGCTGGTCTCAAACTCCTGAACTCAAGCAATCCTTCAATTTTGACTTCCCAAAGTGCTGGGATTACAGGCTGAGTCACCACACCTGGCCCCCTCAATTACTTTTAAAGTTATTTATTCAGTTACTTTTCCTCCTGGCCTGTAGCCAAAATTCTCACTCCCATCCCCCTAGGGTACAATTCTAAGGAGTGCAGTGCAGTGCACTCTTTTGCATGTATGTGGTATTGACAAAATATGTATTGCTGTTGTATGTGCCTTTATTCTAATTTATGTTTGTTGTATTGTCTTATTTTGTTTCTCTCTTTGTTCACTCAACACTTTTAAAAATCTCCACGTGTTGTCCTGTGTACACCATTCGACTACTTCCAACAACTGGCTAGTGATCTATTATGTGCTTGCGGCTCGGTTTACTTCTCCATTTCCCAGGGATGGCAGAGCAGGGACTGTCCTTGCTTATGCTTCATACAGAGCTGCGTGAGAATTCCTATGAGAGTCACACCTAGGATTCATCCTTGCTAGGCCACAGTGAGCAGTCTACATGCATTTTAACAGGGACCTGTCTGACTGCTCCCCAGAATGGCTGCTGAGAATTGGGCCAAGGGCCACCAGCAGCACAGGCAACCCTATCTCCGTGTCTCTCTGCTAGCAGTCGAATTATCCAGTTTTCTAAGTTCTTCCTGTCTGATTAGTCTAAAATGAAACCTCATCATTGCTTTAATTTGCAATTCTGATATCCAACGTTTTTGAAATGTTCTTGATAAATGTAGTGGCCCTTTGTTTCCTAGTCAGATCTTTTGTCCATTTGACTTGTTCTTATGGATTTGCAGAAGAGCATCACATAAGGTTCTATTCTCATTTTTAGAGATGCAAGAACTCTCTCAGTGAGGTTCGGTGATTGTCCAAGGACATCAGAGTAAACAGTGAAGCAAATATTTGAATCCGGAGTCATGCCTCTGAAAGCTGGATATTAGGGGACAACTTGGTGAGTTGTCTATTAACCTTAACTTTGTCTTTCTTAACCTTTTTATAGGATTAGAAAAAACTTCAGAATTTTGATTGTTGAGAAAGAATATGGCTCAAAGCAAAAGAATGAATTTGTCTTTGATCTGATACCTCCTTTCTTCTCTCTCTCTCCCATATTCTTCTTTAGAAAATAGTTTATTTTTCATAAATTAAAACCCAAAGAAGATTAATCACTCACAATTCTATCAGAGCTAGATAAGTACTATGCCATGCCAAGCGCCATTCTCCCTTACTTTGAAAATATGTGTAAGAAGCCGGGTGTGGTGGCTCATGCCTGTAATCCTAGCGATTTGGGAGGCCGAGGCGGGCAGATCACCTGAGGTCAGGCGTTCAAGACCAACCTGGCCAACATGATGAACTCCTGTCTCTACTAAAATACAAAACTAAGCTGGGCGTGATGGCATGTGCCTGCAATCCCAGTTACCTGGGAGGCCGAGGCAGGAGAATCGCTGAAACTTGGGAGGCAGAGGCTGCAGTGACCTGAAATCACGCCACTGCACTCCAGCCTGAGTGACAGCGAGACTCTGTCTCAAAAAAAGAATATAAAAAGAAAATATATATAAGGTCTCTAGGATGTGCCATCCCCTGTTCTAGAAACCATGAAAAACAAAGGACACAAAATTTCAGTTCGACAGGAGGAGTAAGTTCAAGAGATCTGTTGTACATCATGGGGTGAATATAGTTAATAACAATGTGGTGTATAATTGCAAATTGCTAAGAGAGTAGATTTTAAATGCTCTCACCATAAAAGGATAAGTATGTGAGGTAATGCATATGCTAGATAGCTTGATTTAGCCGTGCCTCAATGTACACTTATATCAAAACAGCATGTTGTATATCATATAGATACACACATAATTTTTACTTGTCAATTAAAAAGACCACTTTCAAAAAAGGTATTTAAAATTAAGTAATCCAGTGAAGAAAACAGAATTTGAGAAGCATTATAATATTTTAACAAAAATTTAAGTTTTAATTTATAATTTTGTCTTTACTTAAATGTTAAACAAAACTTTGAAAAAATCAGGCTCCGATAAGAGCTAGGAACTGTGTTTCATTGCTAATAGCAGAGGTCTAAAATAACGGTGGCTTAAGCAAAATAAAAGTTTATTTTTCTTTTCTAAAACATGGAAGGCCAGGCATGGTGGCTCATGCCTATAATCCTAGCACTTTGGGAGGCCTAGGCATGTAGATTGCTTGAGCCCAGGAGTTCAAGACCAGTCTGGGCAACATGATGAAAGCCCGTCTCTGCAAAAGATACAAATAATTAGCTGGGCATGGTGGCATACACCTGTAGTCCCAGCTACCCAGGAGGCTGAGGTGGGAGGATCACCTGAGCCTGGGAAGTTGAGGCTGTAATGAGCCGAGGTTGTGTCACTGCGCTCCATCCTGGGCAACAGAGTGAGACCCTGTCTCAAAAACAAAAATAAAATAAAATGTCCGTCAGATGTAGCTGGTTCTCACTGGCATGCCGGTATCAGAGATTCAGGCTCCTTCTGCGTTTCTGCTTTGCTCTTCTAAGTACCTGGATGTTCTTCCTTAAGATTTCTTCCTGGCTGACAGAGGCCGCTGGGACTCTGGCCTTTATATCCACATTTCAAGAAGGAAGAAAGAAGACAGGAGGACAAAACGGATGTGTTTGCCAGTTGAGTAAATATTTTAAAATAACTTTTTACCTTCTTACATGTTGCTAACCTTCTCTGTCTACAAGGGAGCCTGGGAGATGTTTAGCTGCTTTCACTGACACAGTACAGACGTTGTTTAATCAGAAGAAAAAATAACTATTACATAGGCAACTAGCAGTATCTGGCACAGCTCCTAATTATCTTTTATTCAGTACAAGATCACCCACTGTGAATGTGTGCTTAAATATATTGAATAACACCTTAAGAAATCAAAATTTTAGGCTGGGCACCATGGCTCATGTCTATAATCCCAATACTTTGGGAGGCCAAGGCAAGAGGATTGCTTGAGCCCAGGAGTTCATGACCGGCCTGTGCAACACAGTGAGACCTTATTTCTGCAAAATAGCAAAAAAAAAAAAAAAAAAAATTAGTTGGGCGTGGTGGCTTGTGCCTGTAGTCCTAGCTACTCAGGAGGCTGAGGAGGGAAGATTGCTTGAGCACAGGAGGCAGAGGTTGAAATGAGCTGAAATCATGCCACTCCAGTGTGGGTGACAGAGGGAGACATTGTCTCAAACAAAACAAAACAAACAAACAAATAAACAAAATTTTAAGTACCAGGTATTAAAGGAATGTTCAAACCTATAAAAAAAATCTCTCCATCATACTACCTGATCTCAAAATCTACCACACTATAGCAATCAAAATAGCATGGTGCCGGCATAAAAGCAGACATACGGGCCAGTGGAACAGCATAAACAAACAGCCCAGAAATAAATCCACCCATTTATGGCCAACTGATCTTTGACAAAGTTATCAGGAACACACAAGGGAGGAAGAATAGTGTCTTTAGTAAATGGTGTTGGGACAACTTGGCGTCCACATGCAGAAGAATGAAACTAAACTCTAATGTCACACCACACAGAAAAATAAATTCAATATGGCTTAAAGAGTTAAATAGACAAATGGGATTACATCAAACTAAAAATCCTCTGCACAGCCAAGGCGACAGTGATCAGAGTGAAGAGACAATGCATAGAATGTAGAAAATATTTGCAAGTCATATATCTGATAAGAAATTAATATCCAAAACATATAAGAAACTTAATAACAAATAACCAGATTAAAAAGTGGGCAAAGGACCTGAACAAACAATTCTCAAAAGAAGGTATACAAATGACTAATGGGTATATGAAAAAATGCTCAACATTACTAATTATTAGGGAAATACAAATTAAAACCACAATGAGATACCATATTACATCTGTTAGAAGCACTGTTATTAAAAAGACGAAAGTTAACATGTGTTGGCAAGGATGTAAAGAAAAGGGAACACTTTTACACTGTTGGTGGGAATGTAAATCAGTACAGTCATTGAAGAAGACAGTGTGGAGGTTCCTCAAAAAATTAAAAATAGAATGACTATATGATCTAGCAATCCTACTTCTGAGTATATATCCAGAGGTAATAAAATCAGTGTGTTGAAGAGAGATCTGAACTCCCATGTTTATTGCAACGTTATTTACAACAGCCAAAATATGAAATCAAACTAAGTGTCCATCAATGGATGGATAAAGAAAATGTGGTATATATAAACAATGAAACACTATTCAGCCTCAAAATAGAAGGAAATTCGGTCATTTGTGACAACGTGGAAGAACCTGGAGGACATTATGCTAAGTGAAATAAGCCAGGCAAAGAAGACAAATAAGGCATGATCTCACTTATACGTGAAATCTAAAACGTTGAACTCATGGAAGTGGAGAGTAGAATGGTGGTAACCAGGGCCTGGGGGTAGGGGTGGGGTGGGGATGGGGAGATCTTGGTCAAAGGGTACAAAGTTTCAGTGAGAAGGAGTAAGTTTTGGAGATCTATTGTTCAGCATGATAAGTATAGTTAATAATAATGTACTGTACACTTGAAAACTACTGAGAGACATTTTAAATGTTGTCACCACATAGTAAGTATGTGAAGAGTGTGTTAGTCAGCTTGATCTAATTATTTGACAATGTGTACATATGATCAAAACATCACGCTGTACACCATATATATGCAATTTTTATCTGTCAATTAAAAAAAGCCCTAAAGGGAACCTTTCAATGTGCTCTGGGTCTAGTTTTCACTTCTGTAGTAGCTGCTTTGTGGTGTTGGGTTGGGGGCAGTGTTGGAGAAAGAGCAGGTCAATTCTCCTTTGGTCACTCATTCATTCAATAAGCAATATTTAGCACCAATTACATTTATGTATTATACTGTCTTTTGCGGGGGTAATTACTGTATTCTTATAGTGCTTTATAGTTAATAAAGGACATTCATCTGCTTTTTCATATTTAATCCTCATGTAACACCAAGAGACAGGAAACAGGCATTATTTCCTTCTATTATAAATAAGGACATTGAGGAACAAGGAGGTTAAACAAGAGGTGCCATTCATAAAATCAGTGTGGGTCAGATCCAGGACTTAAGCTGGAGATTTTCACCTCCTGCGAATCTTCCACTCCTCTGGCTTTAGAAATTGGATGCTATTGCCAATTAGGGGACCAAGACAGTGCACTCTCTCTTTCTCTCAAAATGTGGGGTGTGTGCAGGTCAGGAACTGCCAAAGCTGGATCTTCTGGGCCACTAGGGCACCTGCTTGCTCTCTTATAAGCATTTGACTGTAGCCATTTGCATTTATTTAAATCAGTAATTCGTAGCTCCCATCCTCCCAGCCTTTTCCTCCTGTTAAGAAGTTAAAATTTGAGACAACTGCCATAATTATACCCAGATTTTCACAAAAGTTTCTCCTCCTTTTATTTTGGTAAAAATAATACATTGCAATAATTTGTATTTAATACAGCTATTAAGGTTCAGCAGTAATAATTATTTACTGCTAAATTTGGATACAAGATACATACAGTTCCCCGACTTCATCATTCTCTTTCTCCTTCAGAAAAAATTATTAGCGTGAGTGAGAGTTTCTTTGTTTTAGGAAAACCTGTTAATTCACTCTGACATGCAAAACTCAATGACTTTGTCACTGCATTGAATCTTGGGTCCAGTCTCAAGATTAGAACCCCGCCCCCTTCCCCCCCACTGCCTGCCACCCACTTCTTAAACTGCTCCTGGTAACTTCATTAGGAGCAAAAACTTACTTGAGACAAATCTCACAAATGATCAAGAAAGTTTCTATTGAGACTCTCAGGTTGAGAATCTCTGATCTAAATGTCCTAAACTCGATGAGCATAGATGCACTATTTATTTTCACTTATTCAACCTTTTGAAACATACTGAAAATATCAACATTCTTACAGAAGAGGCCACTAGTGGCTTCCTCAATTAATATCTGGATGCATGAAATTCTTTGTCATACTTTGATACTTTTAAGCAAAAAGGACACACTGGTTCTCAATCATGGAAAATAATAAAGGGTTATTTTTTTTTAGACAAAAATGGGTACTGCAAAAGAGTTAACGAGTAATTTTTTTTTGTTTCTAAAGTTGTTGAACGTCTCAATACAAAAAAAGCAGGCAGAGTTTCTGTTGATGTCACTATGAGGTACACAGACTGAAATTTAGTCTTGTATTGATACGTAGATGTTAAAAAAAAGCATGTTTTTTTCTTTATTTCTTCTTTAAGTCTGATAACAAGCAAAGCTCTTAAATTGCATGCACATATTTATGTGTCACATGTAAAAACTGTTCATGCATCTGGGTATGAGTCAGTCACCAAAAGCAAAAGTAGGTTTGACTGGCAGCTCATAAATGTAGATTTCCTTCAAAGAACAAGGGCCTGAGCCGCATTCCTAACAAGGAAGAACCTGTAGATGTCTCCAGTTAATCTTCTATATTTGCACTTGTGAGATCATTAGTCAGCTGTATTATTTATCTCCTACACAAAAGTATTTCAAGGTCTGTGGGAGTTTTCTCCATTTAAGGTTAATCAATTTTATTACTCTCAGTTTATAGCTTCTCAGATGCTTAAGTTGGTGAAGATTTTTTTTTTAATTTAAGAAAAAAGAGTTCCTTATTTGTCCTCTTTCAATCATTCTCAAAGATGTGAACTATGTGGCTATTAAAAATGATTAACAGAGACTGAGATTTTCATTGAATGGCTCTGAGAAACATCTGCAGCATAGCATTTCATGATAAAGTAAGAATTTAATCTTCATGTAACACCAAGAGACAGGAAGCAGGCATTATTTCTTTTTACTATAAATAAAGATACTGAGGAACAAGGAGGTTAAATGAGAAGTGCCATTCATAAAATCAGTGTGGGTCAGATCCAGGACTTAAGCTGGGAAATTTCATCTCCTATGAATTTTCCATTCCTCTGGTTTTAGAAATTGGGTGCTATTGCCAATTAGGGACCAAGACAGTGTACTCCCTCTTTCTCTTAAAATGTGGGGTGTGTGAGCGGAATGTTGACAGGTTTAGGCTTTGGAACTTACTATGTTTCCCCTGAACCTTTTGAAAATCCATAAGCTCTGCACTTTTAAATTGAGGCGAATTACAATGTAATTTGTTCAGCTAAATGAATCATTTATACAGGGGGAATAATATTTGTACTAAGCTCTAATTTACCATAAAACAAAAAGCTAGATTTAATATAATTGTGTTTCTGCATAAAATAAAATCCATACATATATTTTGTCCTAAACATAAGTTACAAAGGCTGGGTGCGGTGGCTCATGCCTGTAATCCCAGCACTTTGGGAGGCTGAGGTAGATCAACTGAGGTCAGGAGTTCGAGACCAGCCTGGCCAACATAGGGAAACCTCACCTCTACTAAAAATACAAAAAAAAAAAAAAAAAAAAATGCCAGGCGTGGTGGTGGGTGCCTGTAATTTCAGCTACTCGAGAGGCTGAGGCAGGAGAATCGCTTAAACCCAGGAGGCACAGGTTGCAGTGAGCTGAGATCACACCACTGCACTCCAGCCTGGGCAATAAGAGAGTGACTCTGGCTTGCCACTACAAATGCTCCAGACCACTAAACTGGATTCCTTTTCTAAAACTGCAAATCACATTTCCCCACCTTGCCTTGGTATCCTCAGGTATCACCTTTGCCAGTATTTTCTTCATTATTTCCCAACGATCAATGATGCAACTAATATGATCTACATTTTTTTCACCAGTAAAGGGCACCATCCACCGGCATTTCTTTGCTGCGTCCTCCCAGGACCTCAGGGCCTCGTGGCTTCTCTGGGTTTCTTTCCAGGCCGCCGTCTGGCTCCTGAATGGTCCTGTTCTCTGTGCTCTGGCTGAGGCAGCGCCCTTTGTCTTTGCCTCTACTCTCACCGATCCTGTCTCCAGGATTTTTTCTGTTATCAGCCAGTGCCAGCAGTGAAGAATATTGATTTTGATATCTATGCCTGCACTCTAATTCCACTTTGCAGCAAGCCATGGGGTTTGCCGTCACTTAACTTCTATGTAAAGCTGCTTTAATTTTCTTAAAACTCACTACTTACATTTAAATTGATTCTGTCAGTCAACAAATATTCCCTATATACAGCATTTAAAAGCTTTCTGCAAATGCAATCCCAATGAAGAGTTCAAGTTAAAAAGGGCTTTCAATACACCGTCTCAGCAGAATCAGTGGTGGAATCTCAATGGGATAAAGGCATTCATACACAGTCTGTGGTAATAGTTTCTGACTATGGAGACTTTTCAACACTTTTAGCTTAAAAAAACTATATATATAAATATATATTTTTTGAATGACTTTCAAGGAAAAAGGAATGAATAATATTCTGCAGTACTTAGCTTCAAGGCTTAATGGGGGTGAAGTACTGGAGGAGATATTTTCTTTGATCAGTAAATGAATTAGAAAAGCATTACAGGGGCATTTAAAAACCTGGAAATGCAGAAACTTGTAAAGCAGGTTAACAGGTGGGAGTTAGAGACTGAGAGATAGAGAGAAAAAATGAAAGCAGGAGATAGAGCATGTGTACTTTCATTTTAGTATTTAGCAAGTATAATCAGGCAGTGCGGGTGACCACACTGAACATAAGGCCAACATCAGGATGTTGCAGGATATTTGTGCTGAGCGAGAGGGAGGAGCATCGCTGTCAGGAATAGCTGGAACAGAAAGGTCCTGAATCACGTGACTACCATGCAATGAGACTGGCATGTGTCACTGTTGTACATGATCCTTATTAGATAGACTGTCACCCACAGCTCCTGTGTCTTTCACAACTCTTCCTTGCTGAGGGATTGCCCTCCCTTCTCCCAGATTGAACCATTTAACTGAATTCCCCAGGATGCAGAGGTCCTTAGTTGAGGATGAAGGAGTGCAGTCGTGCTCGGAGGCATGCCTTCCAGGGCAGATGTCAACACAGGAAAGGCTGTCTTCTTTGCTATTAGGCAAGGCATGAACTGTAGTAATAGCTGCTGCGTGTTAAGACATCTTTGATACAGTAGATTCTCAGATTTTCTGAGCAAACTGCCTTGAGCAGAATAGGTACTCCATAAATATTTATGGTTAATAGTTTCTAGGATTTCTATTATCGATGTCATCTTTGTAGCTCACCATTCTGGCTGGAGAAATGGAAATTCAGAGAAAACAGGCAGGCAGTTCTGTCTTTCATAGTATGGATATACCTAAAGAGATGAGCTAATCATAAATTTCTTACCAGACTGCAATTTCTCAATTGTTTATGCTGAATTCTGTTGAGCATACATATGTGATGACTGCTCAAATGATTCCCTGTGACACCCCCTCAAACAAGAAGGCATCTGTTTGGTCTCAGTTGGGAAAGCAGGCTAAAAATGTCTCCACTTTGGCATTAAATCAGCTTATGGCAACAGTGTACACTCCAAAGTAGATGTTTCTTGCTTTTCTCTTTTAGAGAAGTTATTTATAATCTATTTTTGGATAATCCAAGAACTTTACACGTTGGATTTGACCTAAATGCTAAGGTAAAGACAAGTTTCTGCTAGTAACAAATGGTAACTTGTTTTTGTTGTTGTTGTTGGTTTGTTTTTTGAGACAGTCTTGCTATGCCTCGCCCTGGCTTGAGTGCAATGGCACAATCTCAGCTCACTGCAACCTCCGCCCCCTGGGCTCAAGCGATTCTCCTGCCTCAGCCTTCTGAGTAGCTGGGATTATAGCGTCCAGCTAATTTTTGTATTTTTAGTAGAGACAGGGTTTTACCATGTTGCCCAGGCTGGTCCTGAACTCCTGACCACCTGAGATCCACTTAAGATCCACCTGCCTCAGCCTCCCGAAGTGCTGGGATTATAGGAGTAAGCCACTGTGCCTGGCTGGTAACTGTTTTAATTATAATATAAGGTGATCAGAAAGAAGAGTGTCTTAATGTTTGCAAAGACTCCTGAGATAAAAATCAGAACGACACATGGACAAATTAGTTTAGTAGAAAAGTCACTTCCCATCCTAAGCCAAAAATATGCCATTTAACAAAATATAAACCAAAAGGAGGACTTTCATAGGTGATTTTTTAGCCAATAAGCTGAAAGTTACTCCTAAGCAATAATTTAAGATTCTCATCCCTTTCTAAATAATGAAATCACTTATTTAGTTAGGATAGGTACCACTTCTATGATATGGGTACATTAGACAAGTCATGTTTTTTTTAAAAAATTATTTTATTATTTTTTTTTGAGGTGGAGTCTTGCTCTTTTGCCCAGGCTGGAGTGCAGTGGTGCAATCTTGGCTCACTGCAACCTCCGCCTCCCAGGTTCAAGAGATTCTCGTGCCTCAGCCTCCTGAGTAGCTGGGATTACGGGCATGCGCCACCACACCCAGCTAAATTTTGTATTTTCAGTAGAGACAGGGTTTCACCATGTTGGCCAGGCTGGTCTCGAACTCTCGGCCTCAAGTGATCTGCCTGCTTCGGCCTCCCAAAGTGCTGAGATTACGGGCATGAGCCACCACACCCGGCCACAAGTGACGTTTTAATGCTTTAGTGACACATGAGAATTTACTCCTAATTGATAGCAGCAATGCTGGAGTTTAGTGGTAGATAAGAGCGTATGCTGATGTAACAAGAAGAATGTACATGAACATGGTGACATTATAGGTATACATAGTGACTAAAGTAATCGCAGCGTTGGAATAATAGATATCTTCATAGTGGAAGAAGGTCTCTCCCCAAGACAGGCCTGGTAGTCCTTCAATTTTGTTTGCCATCATGAGAACATTTATTACTTTTATACACTGACATAGAACTGAACTCACATTTCACAATGGGCTAGGGGATTTCATGCCCTTTTGTGTTTCTGCTGGATTCAGGGCAGTTACAATTCCCCCCACTGTGAAGCTGTGTTCTCTCAACACCAGATGAGTGGTCATGCTGATGAGAGTTGAGATGTGGGGACCATGGACAGCAGAAAGTAAGTGTCCAGGGGAGAAAACAGAGTCATCGGTGGGGGAGGGAGAGTGCATCCAGACAAGGGGAAGCAGCGCTGGAGCCTGTGGAAGAACCTGGGAGAGGGAGGTCAGTGTGCTGGAGGAACTACACTCCAGCACAAACAACCTTTGCAGCCAGCGGTGCCTTGGACCATCCCTGATTTCCCTGACTCCTTAGAGGTGCCACCATTATGGTAAGACAGCTCAGGACATGCCTCTGTTTACTGAAGTGTGTGCAACAAGGCTGTGTTACTTAGAAAACTTATTAAAGATACAGTGGCTTTCACCTGATTAGGTGAGAGCTCTCAGCCTCAGAGGCTATCTTCAGAGCTAAGGAAGTATTGACCTTCCAAAACTCTATCAGGGAAGAGATAGAACAGAGTCAAAGAACTGATGGGACCAGGTAAGCAAGTACCACCAGGGCCTCTTTCCCCGGTCTTGACTGCGTGTCCACTCAGTGGGTGGGCTTCCTTCTTCCTTATTTCATGCACTTTCTGCACATGATGGGACACGTGTCCACTGAATCCTTGAGTTTTACGTGCCATGGTTTCACTAATGAAAGACTGTCCTTTTCTTTCTCCATAATCAATTCAAAAGTTTTTTTGGATTTTAATGCCAGAGAGGGGTTAATTTGGAGTTCTGGGTCAGAGGGTCAAAAATCCCAAGGAAATCCCATTGAACCAGCTTAGCTTAGAAAGCCAAGCCTGTATAAATCAACTGTGGCCAGGGATTTGGGGTCAGTGAGAGCACGGAGCTGCCATTCCGGCTATGGGGTGAGCAGGCCAGCTCCTTGAAGGAGGGAGAAGCACTGGGAAGAGGTGTCATAGATTTTTGGCTATAAGAATGGGATCATTCCATTTGGTCATGAAGCAGCAAGTTATTTTTTAAGTTAGGATTACTGCCATATGAATGATCTCAATTTTATTTTTACTAAATTCTCAGCCTCACCTTTTGTTTCTCTTGTTCTTACCAAAACTCGTAGTGCATAACAGGAGCTAAAAAGATATTTGCTAAATTGAATGAGACTTATTTTCATATCAACTATGACATATACATATTGTTTACAATTTTCTGTTAAGAATTACAGAAATTAGTGTTCTAAATTTTCTTTCAACATCTGTTACAAGAAGTCTTTTTTGTGAGGAGGCATACTCACTATCCTTTGTATTTGCTTTATGTATACCCACGAAGTTTACAGATTAAGGAGGGCGTCAGCCTACTTTCTTTTTGACATTTACAGTAAGGTGACCTACAGCTTGCAAAGTGGCTATTTTTTGTGTTCTTTCCTGCTGGGCGGGGTGATGGCCCACACAGGGCACCAGTGTCACACGTCAAGGCTTAATGCCAGGTTCTATGAAGTAGGCTTTAAAGAGAAAGGAAAACCAAGGCAGAGTCATGAAGAAGAGAAGTCGTGGGTTCCCCCCAGCCCCTTCCATCTGCTTGATCCAGAGAGAAATGTTCTCGAGTCTGCTGGATATACAACAGGGGTTGAATTTCAGCAGCATCCCCTTTTTTATGGGGCAAGAGTTAAAGCATCGGGGGAAACTCAGCCTTGGTTTGAAAACCAGGCAGTCTAGATCTGGCTGCCAACTGAATATAGGAGTTTTCTGAGGAAACAAACTGCTGAGAACCTGGTGACTTTGGGGACTTGGGAGAATGAGGCCATCAGAGCTACGGGAAGATGAGATTGGGAAAGGCTCTTCCGTGGGGAGAAGAGGATGCTTATGCTGCTTGCTTAAGCCAGCTTTTTGTCAGGTCAACCAGAGTGGGACATCCCTGTCATGCTGGGGTGTGGGGAAAATAAGGGTACAGGTGAAAAAAAGACTGCTTTTAAACCGAGGGAGCAAGGTGCACTGGATATTTTTCATTTACCCCTCCAGGTCCACTTTCTGTCCTTCTTCATTCTTCTCTGTGCTCTGAGAGAATGACCTTTATTGTCAATGGGTTTCCTTTCTTCCTAGCTCCTAGCAAATGGGAGGCCCTGGCAGAGATGAGATGGAGACAAGACAGGAAGGCCAGGGCATTTATTCCCGTAGTTTACCCTTCCTGGATATCTGTGGTTGACTGCATCCTCCCATCCCTTGTTGGTTGTCCTCTTCTATTGTGACTGTGACTGCTCCCTCTGGCTTCTGCATATTCTCCCTGCCCTTGCTCCTTTGCTTGTAGGGATAACTGCTGCTCAAGGGGCTGACCCTGAAGGCAGCCGCTGGGCTACACGTTACTGATGTGGGACCTTGGTGACACGTTGCCATGTCCTCTGCACCATACGGCTTCTGCATCTGTATTCTACTTCCGCCATTGTCTTAAAAGTCTTTTCTGGATTAAAATTTCTTTGGTTCTAATCTTAACTTTTTGTTCATATTTAATGATCTAAACTTCTTCTGTAAACCTGAACAAATAACATTTATTGAAGGTCAACTATGGGTCTAATAGTATGTTAAACATTTACATAAATTGTGTCTTTTACTTTTTTCCATAATAACTACATAAGATGTATAAGGAACCTCATTAGGAGGCTCCGAAAGATTGAACTTAAGACTCGTGTCTTTTTGACTTGGATACCTGCATGCATAAACACTATGCCATGCCTCTTAAACCTTTCAAGAAACAAGGCAAAAATAACTTAACTTTAGTTAAAAACAAGGACATATCTAACTTGGTAGTTTGTCAGTACCGAGCATTGGAGGAAGAATGCTATGGGAAGTCAGCGCCAATCAATCACGTTAGAATCAGTGAACCTGAGCTATAGAATCTCATAAAATACTATATTAGAGTGTTGCAACTCCAGCTTGAGGGTGTGGAATTTAGTGTAAGAGTATAAGTTGGATTTGGACAGATATTGCAGAATCTTAACTTAATCACAAAGAAGTTAGGCCTGCTAAGTTCTTTTTCTGTAAGAAGCTGCTCAGGAAACGGCTCACATTGAATTGTCCTGGAGGAAGCTCTCAGCCCTTGTAGCTGATATCATAAGCCCAACTGATGTCGCAAGCCCAATAAAGGTAATTCTACTTTCTTAGTTAAGGGATTAAACTGTGTCCTTTAAAAGGTTTTCAAGTAAGAATAGAAATGATAAATAAATTTATAATTTTGTGGAAGTTGGATCCACATAGGTATTATAGTAAGTTCTCTAGCTAGTCTATTCTTTGCCTGTTTTTTCTTTCTCTGCATTTAAATGTTGAAATTAGCTAAGAGAGTAGGTTTCAAAGTATATCCTTAGATTCCTTAAGTTGCCCAAGACCCTTTCAGGGGATCCTCAAGGTCAAGATTATTTTCATAATAATATAAGTTGCTATATGTTTCCCCCACTACATGTTATTTGCCTGTTAAGAGCCTACAGTTTTTTTAAAAAACAATCAACAGTTTTTTGCCAATCATAACATTTTGGTTTTCTTTTTTAAAAATTATTAAAGTTCTGGGGTACGTGTGCAGATCGTGCAGCATTGTTACATAGGTATACACATGCCATGCTGGTTTGCTGCATCCATACCCTCTGTCATCTACATTAGGTATTTCTCTTAATGTTATACCTACCCAATACCCCCACCTCCTGCCATCCCTCCCCTACCCCTCTCATCCCTCAATAGGCCCCAGTGTGTGATGCTCCCCTCCCTGTGTCCATGTGTTCTCATTGTTCAACACCCACTTATGAGTGAGAACATGCGGTATTTGGTTTTTCTGTTCTTGTGTCAGCTTTCTGAGAATGATGGTTTCCAGATTCATCCATGTCCCTGCAAAAGACATGAACTCATCCTTTTTTATAGCTGCATAGTATTCCATGGTGTATATGTGCCACATTTTTTTAATCCAGTCTATCATTGATGGGCATTTGAGTTGGTTCCAAGTCTTTGCTATTGTAAACAGTGCCACAGTGAACATACATGTGCATGTGTCTTTGTAATAGAATGATTTATAATCCTTTGGGTATATACCCAGTAATTAGATTGTTGGGTCAAATGGTATTTCCATTTCTAAATCCTTGAGGAATCACCACACTGTCTTCCACAATGGTTGAACTAATTTACACTCCCACCAACCGTGCAAAAGTATTCCCATTTCTCCACATCTTCTTCAGCATCTGTTGTCTCCAGATTTTTTTTTTTTTTTTTTTTTTGAGAGGGAGTCTTGCTCTGTCACCAGGCTGGAGTGCAGTGGCACGATCTTGACTCCCTGTAACCTCCACCTCCCAGGTTCAAGCAATTCTCTGCCTCAGCCTTCCAAGTAGCTGGTACTACAGGCACGCACTACCACACCCAGCTAATTATTGTATTTTTAGTAGAGACAGGATTTCACCATGTTGGCCAGGATGGTCTCGATCTCTTGACTTCATGATCTGCCCGCTTTGGCCTCCCAAAATGCTGGGATTACAGGGGTGAGCTACCATCCCTGTCCTGTTGTCTCCAGATTTTTTAATGATTGCCATTCTAATTAGCGTGAGATGGTATCTCAATGTGGTTTTGGTTTGCATTTTTCTAATGACCAGTGATGATAAGCTTTTTTTCATATGTTTGTTAGCTGCATAAATGTCTTCTTTTGAAAAATGTCTGTTCATATCCTTTGGCCACTTTTTGATGGGGTTGTTTATTTTTTTCTTGTAAATTTGTTGAAGTTCTTTGTAGATTCTGTATATTAGCCTTTCGTCAGATAGGTAGATTGCAACAACTTTTTCCCATTCTGTTGGTTGCTGGTTCACTCTAATGATAGTTTCTTTTGCTGTGCAAAAGCTCTTAAGTTTAATTAGATCCCATTTGTCTATTTTGGCTTTCGTTGCCATTACTTTTGGTGTTTTAGTCATGAAGTCCTTGCCTATGCCTATGTCTTGAATGGTATTGCCTAGATTTTCTTCTAGGGTTTTTATGGTGTTAGGTCTTATGTTTAAGTCTTTAATCCATCTGCAGTTAATTTTTGTATAAGGTGTAAGGAAGGGGTCCAATTTCAGCTTTCTGCATATGGCTAGCCAGTTTTCCCAACATCATTTATTAAATAGGGAATCCTTTCCCCATTGCTTGTTTTTGTCAGGTTTGTCAAAGATCAGATGGTTGTAGATGTGTGGCATTACTTTGGAGGCCT